>CM051276.1:38717764-38735264 GCA_027921565.1 Artemia sinica
ACCTCACTCAAGGAGTGAAGTTAGGTTAATGATAAAACATAAAATCGCGAAGAAAAATGAGGGCAATTAACAGCCAGTGAAAAAATTGAAAAATTATGCAAATATTTCGGTCAAGACCCTCCGCTTAACCGTCCTGAAAGGGTAACTCTTGAGTTACCCTTTCACCGTTACTAAGAAAGGGTCGTCCAATTTTAGTTTGGTGTTTTTATTTTAAGGTTTGGTTTTTATATTTTATCAGTTTTATTCTGCACTGAGGACGGTCAAGCGGAGGTCTTGACCGAAAAATTTGCATAATTTTTTCAATTTTTTCACTGGCTGTTAATTGCCCTCGTTTTTCTTCACGATTTTATGTTTTATCATGATTATCCAGTGTGTCTCAGAAATTATTTAAGTTAGGTTAATCCTAACGAAATATACCAAAATAAGATATAAATGTAATACTTTAAAAACAAAATTATGGCAACTACAACAAAGAATTATAGAAAGCACGTCGGCCAGAAAACGTTATATTAAATACCTAACCAAATACTAACTCTATATATTGAATATTTAATCAAAATATACCTATATAGTAGTTTACCTCACTTTGCCTATGCTAATTATCTCCGAGACCAGACAGACAAACCAGTTTTACGCAGACAGATCAGATCACACTTCTTAAGTGGGGTCGCTATAATGCATAAGTACCTAATTCTGAATACGCCACTGCTAGTCATAACAAAAACATAGCCTATCTGTACTAAATGTCATGGTACTTACGAAACTTGCATGTACGCCTTATGCCCCTCAAAAGTTCTGAATACGTCTCTGCTAGTCATAACCAAGCCTAGCCTACCTGAACAACCAGCCTCATCCAAAAAGTATTATAATCAAAATTCTAATTAAAAAAACAGTTCATGTTATCCACGAACCTGGCATATAAGCCTTCTACCCCTGAAAATTCTGAATACGCCACTGCTAGTCATAATCAAGTCTAGCCTACCTGAACAACCAGCCTCGTCCTAAAAGTATTATAATCAAAATTCTAATTAAAAAAAAACAGTTCATGTTATCCACGAACCTGGCATATAAGCCTTCTACCCCTGAAAATTCTGAATACGCCACTGCTAGTCATAATCAAGTCTAGCCTACCTGAACAACCAGCCTCGTCCTAAAAACTCATTATCTACATAATCATTTAAAAACACAGTTCATAGTATCCAAGAACATAGAATGTACGTCTTATACCCCCCCCCCCCCCCGAAAAAATTTGAACACGCCAGAGCTACTCATAATCAAGCCAAGCTTACCTGAACAACCGGCCTCGTCCAAAAAACTTATTATCCACATTATCATCCAAAACACTCCAAAGTTCATGGTATTCACGAATCTAGCATATACGCCTTATCCAGAGCATTGGAATAAATTCACAAAGTTCCACAACCATTTCACCTTACTAATTCCTTATAGTGTTAGTAATTCACACCCTTCTAACTCTCTCTCAAAGTTTTTAAAGCATTTCATTCAAACTCTAAATGCCAACTGCTGCTGTAATCTATAAGTCGCTTGGCGTTACTCGAGCAGGACCAATCAAACAGCTCTCAGTCTCTTTTGCAGGCTATGGAAAAAACTTCCCACCAGGCTATCCTACTTAGCAACCGTCCCTAATCTGGGGAAATTCTAGTCTCTGTTAAAATGCTTATGTTTTACCTACTCCAAGAGTACTTTTAAAGAAGCAGGGATAGACCAGGTAACTCCCTCTCTCTTCTTATGAAATATCAACATATCGAGGCATTTTTGATATTTGAAACTAATATGTAGCTTGTTTTGCAATTTTTTTAATCTTTGCCCCCTCCCACAATGACACATTTTTGACTCAGTGGAACTTTCACCCCCCCCCCCCCTTCAAAAATCAATATCAAGTTTATTACGGCCAATTCCTTTATTTTGTTTCATAATCTAGGAAATTCTAGTTTCTGTTAAGATATAGTTAGGGTTACCTGGTCCAAAGGCACGCATAAAAAGGAGGGGGGAAGACCAGGGAATGGTCTTTTCCTTCTTGTTAAATACCAACATACATAAAAGTGTTACAGTACTTCATAATATTTCAAAATAAATATGTTGCTTATCTAACCAAGAAAAATCGAATATTTACCACCACCCCCTCTCAAGGCCGTACCCAGGATTTTTTTTTTCGGAGGGGGTTTTACTAAAAAAAAAAATCGGAGGGGGGGGGGGGGGGTCACAACAAAACTGAAAAAACGCATACAAAATTTGTTAATATCCATTTTTGTTACGTTTTTACGATTCAGACAAACATTTCGGAGGGGGGGGGGTTCAAACCCCTAACCCCCGTCCCCCCTCTGGGTACGGGCCTTGCCGCGTCTCTAAGATTTTCTTACTTAAACTACTACTGTGGGTACTCTGATTTAGTAGTTCTGTCCTCCTCAGCCCTACTCGTGTGTGTGGATGAATTGGCAATCTTTCAGTGGCAGCCATTCATGAGAACATAGGGAGGGGCAAGAATTTTTTTATGACTATGCTAAAACAGTATTTTTCAATGTTTAGAAGGGAATGAGGATTTTGGTTTTTTTTTTTTAAATAATAATAGCAAAAACATGTTTTTAAAAATTTAGGGAGGTAGTCACCCCTCTCCATCGCTCTAATTGATGCCTCAGTACTCTTTGGCTGCTAGAAACATTTTAGTAAATCGTCCCTTACTAAAGGGTTTTTTAGTTTTAAAAAAAACTTATAGATGAATGAAAAAAAGAAACAACAGTAGAGTTTTGGAATTTGGGAATTTGGAAGACTAAAACACTATGGTATTTCAGGCTTGAAGACATGCAGAAGGACCTTCCAGCCAGCGCCCCCTTCATAAAATCAAAATTTCGATTATTCGTGTCAATTCCTATATTTCGTCCATAGTCTCAGAAATTCTAGTCTATGTTAAAATAGTTAGATTTGCCTGGTTCTTGGACATTAATAAGGATTAGACGACCGAGCTAGCACTTGACTTTTTCTTCCTCTGAAAGACCCAAATACAGAAAAGGTGCTACTTTTCTCTGACCCCTCCCCTCATCTTGAAAATTTTTGCCCGACTCTGAATATTTCTGTGGGCCATCAAGACTCGGTTATTCTGTCTTCTTCTTTCTTCTTGTTCTCGCAGAAGGACCAGGCGCCTTTCCGCCTCACCTAGCATCTGAATTGCCAGGTAATTCCATCTTCCTAAGACTTAAGTAAGTATACAGTAATTATTATGATTTATATTACTGGGAGCATTAAAGCATATAATTACTTATTGATTTTTTTTTTCTTAAGATGTTTTAGACGGGTAGAAAAAAAGGAAACAACACTGAAGCTTAGGAATTTTACGATTCTGGACTCCAAGAACATATGGTACTTTAAACTTTAGGAGTATTACAGGGGGGACATTAGAATCTTCTCCGCCCTCCAAAAAATCAAGATTACTATTGTTCCAGTCATTTCCTTTATTTCGTCGGTAATTCTGGGAAAACCTAGTCTTGGTTAGGATAGTTAGGATTACTCGGTCCAGAGTATTTATAAAGAGGAGGGGACACACTAGACAACGGCCTGTTCCTTCCTGTGAAAGATCAAAATGCACAAAAAGTGCTACTTTTTAATGTTTGAAAAGAAAAACGATGCATTCCCCCTTTAATATTCATGTGATTTGTCTGCCTTACAGTTTTTTGAGTTAAATCAGCTTTTTAAATCTTTAACCCCCCCCCCTGAAAAATTGAGTTAAATCAGTCTATTTCTGTGGGTATTAAGGTCATTCTGCCTTCCCAAGCCTTAAAAATGAATGTTACCGATCGATATATTTTTTGTTATTCTAAGAATTTTTAGTAAAATCGTCACTTAAGTCTTACCATGGGCAGGCATCTATTACTACAAACGGTACATGCCTTACCAGACAGTTTTATGAGGCAACACCCATTTTCTGGGCCAATCAGAGATGTTTCTACTACTAGCGGTACTCCATATAGGGTAACTTGGTTAGCATAGTAATCGGATTCAACATAAGGAGTGATTTTCACCGTACTCAAAGGCTTATTGGACTTCTCTGTAAAATGGTTAACAGCCAAGCTTTCGGCTATTAGCATTCGACGGAAGGTTTAATGATAGCATATGGTATTAGACATCAAAAAGTTGTATCGTTTGCGTAAAAATACTCTATTTGCGAAAAAGATATTCCATTGGCATAGCTCTGCAATGAATGATCTTAATTGGTGATTGAATAATAGGGGTGAAACAGAGCTCGATAACATTTTTAATTGGATTGTATGAAGGTGGTAAAAAAGGGTAAAAAAACTGCATTTATTACTACAGACGGTACATGCCTTACCAGACAGGTTTATATGAGGCAATATCCATGTTCTGAGCCAATCAAAGATGTTTCTACTGACGGTACTCCATATATGGTAACTTGATTAACATAGTAATCGGATTCAATATAAGGAGTGATTTTCAACGTATTCAAAGGTTTATTGGACTTTTCTGTAAAAAAGGTTGACAGCCAAGCTTTCGGCTATTAGCATTCGACAGAAGGTTTAATGATAACATGTGGTATTAGACATCAAAAAGTTATATGGTTTGCGAAAAACTAACTCTATTTGCGAAAAAGATATTCCATTGGCATAACTCTACAATGAAATGATCTTAATTGATGATTGAATAATAGGGGTGAAACAGAGCTCGATAATATTTTTAATTGGATTGTATGAAGGTGGTAAAAAAGGGTTAACTGCTTACCAGTTAAGATAAGCCTGAAGGGGTTGTTAACTCTTAGGTAATTTATTATAAATTTGGAATAACATCGTTGGCATCAATCTATAGAAATGGTTAACGACGACAAGGTGATCATGGGACTTGACTCTAGCTTTACTTCTTGACTGTATTCTGTATAATACACAAATACCAGTTGAACAGTGTTGTCAATATAAAATATGATATAATATTGGGTATGCTAAAAAGCTGAAAGTAATAGACTCATAGGCACTAAGATGACCTTATGGCTTGACCTAGCTTCACTCCTCGACTGTGTTCTGTATGACACACAACTACAATTTTGAGCAGTGTCGTCAATATAAAATATGCTTTAACATTGTAATATACTAAAAAGTTGATACTAATCAATCTATGAAATGGTTAACGATGAGAAGATGACCTTGTGACTTGACCTAGCTTTACTTCTCGACTGTGTTCTGTGTAACACACAAGTACCATTGAGCAGTGTTGTCAACATAAAATATGCTTCAACATTGTAGTATACTAAAAAGTTGATACTAATAAAGATGTAGATGCCAAGAAAAGAATTTTAATAAAGAAATTCAGAACAATACATAGAAATCCTTAGAAATCAACTAGTGAGATGATTATGGGTTTGAACCATCAAGGATTGCAACCACCAGTGACCCGAACCAGCAAGGACCTCAACCTCCAAGGGTCCCTATCCCAATCTCCAAGGGACCCCCTCACTCCAACTTTTTGGGGGTCCCCCTTCCCCCCCACTTTTTGTTACGTATCTTAAAATGACATGTAATATGCTTGCGGGTCTACCAATCATACTCTATGCTTGCTCATAGACACGAGAGGCTTTACCACTGGTACTCTATGGCGGGTTATCGACACTACCTAGTTTATTGCATGTATTAAATCAGTATTTTTTATGCAGCGGAAGGATAAGCACATAATTAATATCTTTAAAAGAGTGAAGATGAAGCATTCTAAGAAAGTGTGTTAACATGATAGTGTTATTGTAGCATTGAATGCTGACAAGGAGAAGTATTTGAACTATGAAACAAGTACAAGTGGAGCTCTTATTGGGAATGTATGCGCGCATTGTCAAGACAGTAAGGAATTAAATTTCTTTGGAGTACCAAAACAATTCAACTCTTATGATGGTGATATGCGAGATTAAGATCTCCGGAGATGATTGCACTCAAAGAGAATGCAAACATAAAATAATCGTCAATGATAGAGGACAACCTTGCTACTGTTGCTGGTAACACATTACCTACTGATACATCCTATCGTCAGCTTGCGGGTATTAACATTCAACGGAAGATCAAAAGAAGACAGGCGTACACTTCTACTAATATCATAAATCATATCTTGTCTACGTACCGGAACTGTTAGCTATGTAAAAATAATTTCGTAATAGACAGTGAAAAATTGCCGGAAAAATAAAAAGGGCATTGATAGAAATTATCACTAGGAATATAAAGATGAATCGATGAAAAACAAAGTGCCAGCAAGTGTTTACTACCATTGATCAAACAGTCAATAAACCAAATAATATCAAAGACAAAACGCATATTCAACCTGTCGGTGACACACCAGTAAAAATGTGCATGACTCAAAATGGAATAATGATTATTCTACTGATTACAAGCTAAGAGAAGACAGTAGCTACAATATCAAGAGAGAACATGGTAAACTATTTTATGGAACAGATTCAAAATGTCCAAAGTTGTTCATTGATTTTAATAATGTATAATAATATATTTTTTCTACCATTGATCAAACAGCCAATGAACTAAATAATATCAAAGACGAAACGCATATTGAACCTGTCGGTGACACAACAGTAAAAAATGTGTACGACTCAAAATGGAATAATGATTATTCTACTAATTACGAACGAATAGAAGACAATAACTACAATATCAAGAGAGAACATGGTGAACTATTTTATGGAACAGATTCAAATCTCCAAAGTTGTTCATTGATACTAATAAAATCCCTATTTGAACTTTTATTTATTGTATTAATATCCTACATGACATTATTTCATTAAAAATACATTATATATTAGATTGTTATGTGTTCATCATTTTTAGAATATGCTAGCATATCAAACGTTTTAGAATGTCTATTAAAATATCGGAGATGTAAGAAAAGGAATTTGTATACATCATATGTCGTATACATAGGTTAACATGAAGAATATCTAAGTATCAGAATTAATAAATTCTTTATCAACACCTTTTGTCGAATAGGTCAGGATACAATTGATAAAATCTAACTATCAGAGCGAAATAGATTCTTTATCAACGTCCTTTGCCGGGTATGTCGGTTAACATTATCAAAACCTAAGTGTCAGAGTGATTAAATTCTATATCAACATCTATTGTCAGATACATGGGATAACATTGACAAAATCTAAGTATCAGAGTGAATAAATTTTTTCTATCAACATCTTTGTCAGATACATCGGATAGAATTGACTAAATCTAAGTATCAGATTGAATAAATTCTTTATCAACTTATTTTGTCGGATACATCAGATAACATTCATGAAATCTAAGTATCAGAGTGAATAAATTCTGTATCAACATCCTTTGCCGAAAATGTCAGTTAACACTGATAAAACTTAAGTATCAGAGTGAAAAAAACTCCTTATTAATATTCTTGATCGATATAATTTGTTGGATACGCCGGATAACACTGACAAAATCTATGTATTGGAATGAATAAATTTTTTCTATCAGCATCTCTGTCGGATAAATCGATAAAATTGACAAAATCTAAGTATCAGATGGAATAATTTTTTTCTATCAGTATCTTTGTAGGATAAATCGAATAAAATTGACAAAATCTAAGTATCAGATTGAATAAATCTTTGTCAACATCTTTTGCCGCATACATCGGATAACATTGTCAAAATCTAAGTATAAGAGTGAATAAATTCTTTATCAACTTCTTTTGTCTATTACATCAGATAACATTCACAAAATCTAAGAATCAGAGTGAATAAATTCTCTATCAGCATCCTTTGCCGGAAATGAGGGTTAACATTATCAAAACCTAAGTGTCAGAGTGATGAAATTCTGTATCAACATCAATTGTCAGATACATGGGATAACATTGATATAATCTAACTATCAGAGTGAATAAATTTTTTCTATCAACATCTTTGTCAGATACATTGGATAAAATTGACTAAATCTAAGTATCAGAGTGTATAAATTCTTTATCAGTGTCAATTGACAGATACGTTTGATAAAACTGACAAAATTTAAGTATCAAAGTGAACAAACTCTTTATCAACATTCTTTATTAATATCATTTCTCGGATATGTCGGATAACATTGACAAAATCTATGTATTAGAATGAATAAATGCTTTATCATCATCCTTCGTTTGATACGTCGGATAAAATTGAGAAATTCTAAGTATCAGAGTAAATAAATTGTTTATCAACATCTTTGTCAGATAAATTTTTCTATCAACATCTTTGTCAGATACATTGGATAAAATTGACTAAATCTAAGTATCAGAGTGAATAAATTCTTTATCAGTGTCATTTGACAGATACGTTTGATAAAACTGACAAAATTTAAGTATCAAAGCGAACAAACTCTTTATCAACATTCTTTATCAATATCATTTCTCGGATATGTCGGATAACATTGACAAAATCTATGTATTAGAATGAATAAATGCTTTATCATCATCCTTTGTTTGATACGTCGGATAAAATTGACAAAATCTAAGTATCAGAGCGAATAAATTCTTTATCATCATCATATGCCGGATACATTGGTTATCCGGATAAAATTGACAAAATCTAAGCATCAGATTGAATAAATGCTTTATCATCATCCTTTGTCAGATATGTCGGAAAGCATTGTCAAAATCTAATCTTCAAAATGAATAAATTCTTTATCAACTTCTTTTGTTGGATGCATCGGATAACATTCACAATATCTAAGTATTAGAGCGAATAAATGCAGGTCTCCCTGATTTATGGGAAAAAGTGACTTTGCTTGCGGGAAAGCTGTCGTTATCTGAAGGTCTTACTGCGCACCATAATTTACGTCGTTTTTATTTAAATGATTGTTAAGTGTGCAAGTTTGCTTTTTTGTTATTTTTTGTTTTTTGTTCTTGATGTACTCCACTTCTTTTTTATAGTGGGTAATAAATAAATTATTATTATTATTATCATCATCATTTATCAGATACGCTTGATAAAGTTGAGAAAATCCAAGTATCAGAGTGAATAAATTCGTTATCAATGTCTTTGGACCGATACGTTTAATAACATTGACAAAATCTAAGTATCAGAGTGAATAAGTTCTTTATCAACATTTTTTATCGACATCATTTGTCGGATACGTCGGATAACATTGACAAAATCTATGTATTAGAATTAATAATTTCTTTATCATCATCCTTTGTCCGATACGTCGGATAAAATTGAGAAATTCTAAGTATCAGAGTAAAATTTTTTATCAACATCTTTTGTCAAATATGTTGGATAAAATTGACAAAATCTAAGTATCAGAGCGAATGAATTCTTTATCATCATCATATGCCGGATACATTGGTTATCTGGATAAAATTGAAAAAATCTAAGCATCAGATTGTATAAATGCTTTATCAGCATCCGTTGTCAGATATGTCGGATAACATTGTCAAAATCTAAGTATCAGAGTGAATAAATTCTTTATCAACTTCTTTTGTTGGATACATCGGATAACATTCGCAAAATCTAAGCATCAGAGCGAATAAATCCAGGCCTCCCTGATTTACGGGAAAAAGTGACTGTGCTTACGGGAAAGCTGTCGTTATCTGCAGGTCTTACTGCGCACCATAATTTACGTTGTTTTATGTAAATAATTGTTAAGTGTGCGAGTTTGCTGTTTTGTTGTTTTTTTTTGTTCTTGATGTACTCCGCTTCTTTTTTATAGTGGGTAATCAATAAATTATTATTATTATTATCATCATCGTTTATCAGATACGCTTGATAAAATTGTGAAAATCCAAGTATCAGAGTGAATAAATTCGTTATCAATGTCTTTGGACAGATACGTTTAATAACATTGACAAAATCTAAGTATCAGAGAGAATAAGTTCTTTAATAATATTTTTTTATCGATATCATTTTTGGATACGTCAGATAACATGGATACGTCGGATAAAATTGACAGAATCTAACTATCAGAGTAAACAAATTCTTTATCAACATCCTATGCTGGATACGTCGGATAACATCATCAAAATCTAACTATCATAGTGATTAAATTCTACATCAACAACCTTTGTCAGATACATAGGATAAAATTGACAAAATATAAGTGTCAGAGTGAATAAATTTTTTTTATCAACATCCTTTGTCAAATACATCGGATAAAAATTGACAAAATCTAAGTATCAGAGTGAAAAAATTCGTTATCAATGTCATTATCGTATACATCAGATAAAATTCATAAAGTCTAAGTTCTATTAATTTAACTTTATGCATCGTTTGCGTTGAATGTAGGTTAGACTGGTTATAGATGGCAGCACACCCGCTGAGACACAAAGTCATAGTGAGAGAGACATGCGAACAATTAGGTTAATTTAGGTTCACTTAGAGTGGCGCACCACTCTAAATGAGCCTAATTTAACCTAAATTTTTGCATGTCTCTCTTACTATGACTGTGTGTAAAAAAAATATTCAATATGATACTTAGATTTTGTCAATTGTATCCGATTTATCCGACAAAGATGCTGATAGAATAAATTTATTCATTCTAATACATAGATTTTTGTCAACGTTATCCGGCGTATCCGACAAATGATATCGATAAAGAATGTTAGTAAAGAATTTGTTCACTCTGATACTTAAGTTTTATCAGTGTTAACTGGCATTTCCGGCAAAGGATGCTGATAAAGAAAATATATTCACACTGACACTTAGATTTTGTCAATGTTATCCTATGTATCCGACAAAGGATGTTGATATAGAATTTAATAACTCTGATAGTTAGATTTTGATGATTTTATCCGAGGTATCCAGCATAGGTTGTTGATAAAGAATTTGTTCACTCTGATAGTTAGATTCTGTCAATTTTATCCGACGTATCCGACAAATGATGTTGATAATGAATTTATTCATTCTACTACATAGATTTTGTCAATGTTATCTGACGTATCCGACAAATGATGTCGACAACAATAATGGTATTAAAGAATTTATTCACTCTGATACTTAGATTTTGTCAATGTTATTAAAACGTATCTGTCAAAACACATTGATAACGAATTTACTCACTCTGATACTTAGATTTTCTGAATTTTATCAAGTGTATTTGATAAATGATGATGATAATAGATTTATTCGCTCTGATACTTAGATTTTGTGAATGTTATCCGATGTATTCAACAAAAGAAGTTGATAAAGAATTTATTCAGTCTGATATTATATCTTGTCAACTGTATCCGATTTATCCGACAAAGATGCTGATAAAAAACTTTATTCACTCTGATACTTAGATTTTGTCAATGTTACCTCATGTATTTGATAATAGATGTTGATACAGAATTTAATCCCTCTGACACTTAGGTTTTGGTAAGGTTAACCAACATTTCCGGCAAAGGATGTCGATAATGAATCTATTCACTCTGATACTTGGATATCATCAATTTTATCCCAACCTATTCGTCAACAGATGTTGATAAAAAAATTTATTCATTCTAATACAAAGATTTTGTCAATTTTATCCGACGTATCCAAAAAATGATTTCGATAAAGAATGCCAATAAAAAATTTATTCACTCTGATACTTAAATTTTATCAGTGCTACCAAAAGTATCTGTCAAAAGTCATTTATAAAGAATTTATTCACTCTGATGCTTACATTTTCTCAATTTTATCAGAGATATCTGACAAAGTACGATGATACAGAATTTATACACTCTGATACTTAGATTTCGTGAATGTTATCTGATGTATCCGACGAAAGAAGTTGATAAAAAATTTATTCACTCTGATACTTAGATTTCATGAATGTTATCAGATGTATCCGACAAAATAAGTTGACATAGAATTTATTCACTCTAATACATAGATTTTGACAACGTTATCCAACGTATCCGACAAAGAATGTTGATAGAGAATTTATTCAATCTGATACTTAGATTTAGTCAATTCTATCCGATGTATCTGACAAACATGTTGATAGAAAAAAATTTATTCACTCTGATACTTAGATTTTTTCAATGTTATCCCATGTATCTGACAATAGATGTTGATATAGAATTTCATCACTCTGATAATTAGGTTTTGATAATGTTAACCGACTTATCTGGCAAAGGATTTTGATAAAGAATCTATTCGTTCTGACACTTAGATTTTATCAATTTTATCCTGACCTATCCGACAAAAGGTGTTGATAAAGAATTTATTCATTCTGATACTTAGATTTTCTCCATGTTAACCTATCTATCCAACATAGGATGTAGGCAAATTCCTTTTCTTACACCTCAAATGTTTTAATAGACATTCTAAACGTTTTTATATGCTAGCATACTCTAAAAATAATGAACACATAACAATCTAATGCAAAACGTATTTTTAATGAAATAATATCATGTAGGATATTAATACAAAAAATACATATTATTAGTATACATTATTAATATCAATGAACAACTTTGGACATTAGAATCTGTTCCATAAAATAGTTCACCATGTTCTCGCTTGATATTGTAGCTATTGTCTTCTCTTAGTTCGTAATCAGTAGAATAATCATTATTCCATTTTGAGTCATACACAAGTGGGGGGGACCCCAAAACGTTGGAGTGAGGGGGTCGCTTGGACGTTGGGGATAGGGGACCCTTTGGAGGTTGAGGTCCTTTCTGGTTCGGGTCATTGGTGGTTGAGGTCCTTGATGGTTCAAATCCAAAATCATCTCACTAGTTGATTTCTAAGGATTGTTCTTAATTTCTTTCTTAAAATTCTTTTCTTGGCATCTACATCTTTATTAGTAGCCTATCAACTTTTTGTATACTACAATGTTAAAGCATATTTTATATTGATGACACTGGTCAAATGATAGTTGTGTATCATACAGAACACAGTCGAGGAGTAAAGCTAGGTCAAACCATAAGGTCATCTTGTCATCGTTAACCATTTCCATAGATTGATTAGTATCAACTTTTTAGCATACTACAATGTTAAAGCATATTTTATATTGATGACACTGGTCAAATGATAGTTGTGTATCATACAGAACACAGTCGAGGAGTAAAGCTAGGTCAAACTATAAGGTCATCTTGGTGCCTATGAGTCTATGACTTTCCACTTTTTAGCATACCCCAATGTTAAATCACATTTTATATTGGCAACACTGCTCAACTGGTATTTGTGTATTATACAGAACACAATCAAGAAGTAAAACTAGGTCAACTCCCATGATCACCTTGTCATCGTTAAAACATTTCCATAGATTGATGCCCACGATGTTATTCCAAATTTATAATAAAATACCTAAGAGTTAACAACCCCTTTTGGCTTACCTTAACTGGTAAGCAGTTTTTACCCTTTTTTACCACCTTCATACAATCCAATTAAAAATATTATCGAGCTCTGTTTCACCCCTATTATTCAATCATCAATTAAGATCATTCATTGTAGAGTTATGCCAATGGAATATCTTTTTCGCAAATAGAGTTAGTTTTTCGCAAACCATATAACTTTTTGATGTCTAATACCACATGTTATCATTAAACCTTCTGTCGAATGCTAATAGCCGAAAGCTTGGCTGTCAACCTTTTTACAGGAAAGTCCAATAAACCTTTGAATACGTTGAAAATCACTCCTTATATTGAATCCGATTACTATGTTAATCAAGTTACCATATATGGAGTACCGTCAGTAGAAACATCTTTGATTGGCTCAGAACATGGATGTTGCCTCATAAACCTGTCTGGTAAGGCATGTACCGTCTGTAGTAATAAATGCTTGCCCAATGCTTGCGTATTATGCAATATAGTTTTTTGGAGTAATTAAAACGATACTACTCACTTAGGCGTATTATATATATATAATATAGTTTATATATATATATATATATATATATATTAGTAATATAAAATATATATACTACTCATATATATATTATATATATATATATTATAATATATATATATATATATATATATATATATATATATATATATATATATATATATATATATATATATATATATATATATATATATATATATATATATATATATATATATATATATATATATATATATATATATATATATATTAATATATATATATATTATATATATATATATATATATATAGTATATATACATATATATTAAGGAAAAAAGCCTTAGATGGGCGAAATAGAAAACAACATTGAGGTTTTGGAATTTTAAAATTTTGAAACCATGGCTTCTCAACATTTAGAGATTATTCAGGGACACCTTTGAGTCTACTCCCTTAAAAAAAAATATTTTATGGTCATTTCTGTCACTTCATTTATGATTCTCTGTTCTTTTTTTGATATTTGTATTCACAATCACATTTTTTATGATTCATATTCCATAAATTTTATACACCCCCCCCCCAGCATGCAATTATCCTTAATACAGAATATTTACTACACACATTTTTTTTATAGCATTTCTATATTTTTCAAATATTTTGCCTTTTTGAATTTTGATCCCCCCCCCCTCCCTACCCGCTTCAAACAAATTTCTATGTGAATATCTATTTTGAACATAATGAGAATGGAAAGGATATAGAGGAAATCATGATATTGCGGGAACTTTATCCTTTATATAAGTCACTGTAGTAAAATCAAATGTCTTTTCATCGTCTTTATTTGCTAATTATTTATAAGTTATTCTAGTCTAGTTAAAGGAGAGTATAATTAGCTTTCGTTTAGATTGTTTATTAAATAAAAAAAACAAGTTTTTTTTAACTGAAAGTAAGGAGCAACATTAATACTTAAAACGAACAGAAATTATTACGTACATGAAGGGGGCTGCCCCTCCTCAACGCTTCGCTCTTTACGCTAAAGTTTTTTAGTACTTTTAAAAAAGCTTATTATTCTAATTAAACAACCGTTGTTTTTCAGGAGTTATCTTTAAAGAATTGGGACAAAATTCAAACTTTAAATTTTCTGTTTAAATTTCTTTAAATTTCTGTTTGTTTTAAGTTTTAATGTTGCTCCATACTTTCAGTTGAAAAAAAATGTTCTTTTTATTTAATTTCTGATCGTTTTTAAAATAGTGCCAGGAAATCTAGCCCCACCTCCATGGAGAAATCTCCCTCCCCACAGAAATATCCTCTAGACAGTTTAATCTCGGTGAAAAGTGACACCGGAAAATTACCCTTAACAACTCCACGCGTAAAATTGAGACGGAAAAGAGAAAGCAAGACATATAAAAATAATTTTATATAGGAATTCTGGCAAAGTTCCCACAGTGTACGATTTCCCCTGACAAATTCAACCCCTTGAAACTTCCCTACCAATGGGAAATTCCCCATGGAGAAAGCCCCAGCAGAAAATTCGGGGCGGGGTAGGGGGCCTAGTTGCCCTCCAATCTTTTTGGTCACTCAAAAACGGCACTAGTACTTTTAAATTCCATTCGAAAGGGCCCTCTCACGATATTCTAGGACCAATGGGTTGACAAGATCACCCCTGAAAAAAAAAATTAAAATAAAAAATAAACACGCATCCCTGATCTTTTTTCTTGCAAAAAATACAAAATTCCACATTTTGTAGATAAGAGCTTGAGTAGAGTTCTCTAATACGCTAAATTTGATGGCGTGATTTTTATCTAGATTCTATGACTTTTAGGGTGTGTTTTCCCCTTTTTTTTGAAAATCAGGCCAATTTTCTCTGGCTCGTAGCCTCTGATGGGTTAAATTAAACTTAATGAAATTTATACAGTTGAATCAGCAGAATAATCCAATTCTTTTGTTGCATCTATGGATATCAAGATTCCGTCTTTTAGAGTTTCGGTTACTATTGAGCTAGGTCGCTCCTTACTTACAGCTCGTTACCACAAACTGTTTGGTAAGGTCACAATCGGCAGAACTCAGGTTGTATATTTTACATCCTTTTTACAGATTATTTTTGCATCTTTGACTACGACCTACGACCTTTTGCTGGAAAAAATTAGCATTATTTTTCTACTTGAGTAATTATTGATTAATTAAGATATTTTTCTACTTGAGTAATTATTGATTAATTAAGAAATTAATATGACGCTCTGGTTTAAGTATCTCATTTTGTAGTAAGATTTGTCGACATTAATCCAGCCGCAGGGCTACCAACTATTCGCCACTTGATGAACACCTTGGAGTGCTAACTGCTCCTCCATGCGTGGCATAATTTGCGCTACGCGTTCCCTACTTCCTCCACGATATGCCTCTTACCGCCACACTTCCGCCGTGTGTAGCACGCGCTGCCTAGTGTGTGGTATTTATTAAATTGAGCGTTAGCATCAGGGCCGTATCCAAGACTTTTTTCGGGGGGGGGGGGGGAGGAGGGGGTACAAAAGCATTTTTTGGGGGAGGAGGGGTACAAAAAAAATTACAAAAAAAAAGGTCAAAAAACTTGTTTTATATTTATTTTTGTTACGTTTTTACGATTCGGATAAACATTGTTTGAGGGGAGGGGGGTCAAACCCCCTACCCCCCCCCCTCCTGGTTACAGCCTTGATTAACTTGATCCCTTTCCAACAATCACCATAAAAATCAAAATGTAGAATCTGGCTGTCATTAAATTCTACAATTTAATCCTGAATTAGGTAATTCAACCATTAACAAAACCACGAGCATAGCCAGGGTTTTACTTGGAAAGTGCTTGTGATCCGTGATTCCTTTATGGAGGGACCAACCAACGAAAAATATTGTTTATCTCTTTTGTTAGGAAGGAATTATTGCGTTTTGATACTTATATGCAAACTTTCGCAAAGGTCGGCAGCTCCTCTAGCTTCATTCCCTTGCTTGTTTGCATGTATCCCCCATTCCCTTGCTTGTTTGTATTGTTATCTGTATTTTCTTTCCTTCATTTAATTTTTCTTATATACTCTATACATCAACACTCAATATTTCTCTTCTATATTGTATATCTCTTCTTCTTCTATATTGCCTTCTGTAACCATTTTATATCTCTATATCTACTAATAAAGAGAATAATAAAGTTGAGGGAGGCGTGCTTTCTCCTAATCATTCTAAGGTAAAAACCTTCTCTCCGGTATTTGTGTATAGTCTTCCTAAGATGTAATCCAAAAATATGGCTGCCTTCCAACAGTGGAAATTGGCGCGAATTTACTCAGAAATTTCCAACTTTCGGAATGAAATCGCCAGATGCACCACTGTGTACGGTGCTAATAGCTTCCTTAAAAGTTTCCCAATCAATTTAGTGCCATTATTACAGTCCTTATTACACCTCATGATGCCAAACTTAGTGGAATGCGACGACATAGGTCTTTCAAACACTATAGTATTCTCAGCTCATAGAGGATAGAGTAATTATAGCCATCATAGGTGCCCAAATTCACAACAAAGAGTAAACTCTGGCCCATCCATCTTCCTAAATAAAACCATTGGGAATTTGCCTCGTTTTGTCTTTTCTGCTATCATTTGCTGCTGGGTAAGATTTGCTGCAACGTCTGTAGGGACATTCAATGCTCTTTTTTTCATTTTGATTTTTAAGATGTATTTTAAAATTAGTTCGATCCCTATTTAACGCACTCT
>CM051276.1:38740264-38786227 GCA_027921565.1 Artemia sinica
AAAAACAGAAACGGTCCAAGAACAGAGCCCTGAGGAAGACCAAACTCAATTTCAAACGAAGTACAGGAAGGTAGCTTTCAGAAACAGATCTTGAACACAAATATAGCATCAAAAAAGCATTTTGAGCCTCATAAGTTCGCAAAATGCTGATTTATATAGTTTTAAAGAATTTGGAAAAATGTGTCTTAAATTTGAAAAAAAATCTTATTATAGCTTAAGTTCCAACTAAAACCAATGAAACTGTGTTTTAAAAGCGCAGAGTTAAAAAGAAGCAAGGTCAAACCAAAATTGAGGAAACACATTTTTTTTTGTCCATTTTAAGTTCAATTTTCTGGGCCTTAGAAATTATGAAGGATCAGGGATAGGAGCTAGAAAACATGTTTTCAAGGGAAAATCTATGCTCTGAAACTCACTCCTAAAATTTTCATTCTCCTAACTGAATTACCTTACAAGGTAACAAAATCCCCCTAATTTAAAACTTATTAGCGTTTTCTACATAATTATTTACCTTTTCTTTATTAGGTTAAAATCTAATTTTACTGTTTTCGTAATCCTATTAAGATTCAAACCATTGTCATTCAACTTTACCACTATTTCTACATAAAGTTTTTATCATGAAGAAAATTGTGCAGACCTTCTTAACTAATACATTATAAACAAAATTTGTAACTTTAATAGCTTTTACAAATGCTTAATATAGACAGAGTATTTTAACCTTTGATTTGTCTCTCCATATAGTTTTGCATACAGTAACACTCAAATACATATTATTACATTATTTGATGTATATTATATTATATAAGATAAATACCACTATATTTTAATATATTATATGCACAATATTAAACGTAAATATACATAAATGTTACTTTAATATTTAAATATATCCCAATTATATAATATTTATAATATATACAAATATTTACGTACATCCAATATCTCTTCAGTTTGAAAAGGTATTTTCTGGTTTTGATCTTTTGGGACTTAAAGGCACTGAACTTAAGGCGATGAATATCGATCGAAATCAATTCTGTATCTTATGCAGAAAAACGTGTTAGAAGGCCCCTCTGCTAGAATACAATTTCCTATAGATTTACCCAGCGCTGTGAGTGGGCTTTGGGGAATACAAGTTATATAAGATAAGTTTATTTTTTCCCGCTTATAAAATATTAAAAAACAATCAGAGTAAAAAAAACTATATATAAAGAAAAATCCACTTCTAAACAAGGAAAATAGATAGTACAAAATTAAACCAAACAGCACTGGCAGAAAATGGCAGAAAAATGAAGTAAAAGGTTTAAACTTTTCTTAAAACGCATTGCACTTGAATGAATCCACTACATCTAAAGGGTGAGGAACACAAACATCTTTGCAAAATATAACTATTCCTATAATACAGCGGGAATCTTAATTCAGACTTCAGATCAAACAGTTCGTGGTAACAAACTGTAAGTAAGGAGCGACCTTGCTCAATAGTGACCGAAACTCTAAAAAACGGAAGTTTTTTACCAATAGATAATTAAAAAGAATCGTACTTTTATGCTGATTTCAAATATATATGATTAATTAAGTTCAGTCTTACCCACCAAAGGTAACGAGCCTGAGAAAATTTGCCTTATTTTCAAAAAAGAGAAAACATCCCCTATAAGTCATACAATCTTAATGAAAATCACACCATCAGATTCAGCATACCCGAGAACCCTATTGTGGAGCTTTCAAGCATCTATATGCAAAAATATGGAATTTTGTATTTTTTGCCAGAACAAAGATCACGGATGCGTATTTATTTGTTTTTTTGTTTGTTTGTTTTTTTCCCAGGGGGGATCGTATCAAACCAGTGGTCCTAGAATATCATGAGAGGGCTTATTCAAATGGAAATTAAAAGTTATAGTGCCCTTTTTGAGTGATCAAAATGAATGGAGGGCTATTAGGCCCCCTCTCCCATCCCTTTTCCCCCAAAATCGTCCGATTAAAATTTTTTGAAATAGCCATTTTGTTCACCATAGTTGAAAAGTCCAATAACTATGCCTTTGAATATAATATGACCCCCCCAGAGCCCCAGGGGAAAGGTCTTTAAGTTATAAAAATTGCTCATTGTTTACGCATAGTACTTGTTATTGGGAAGCATGCATCCATTTTCGGGTGGGAAGACCAATTTTCTGCTGTTTTTTTTTTTTTTCATGGTGGAACTTTTCATCGGGAGGGAAGTTTCCAGGAGGTGATTATACACATGATTACACAATGACAATGGTGATTATACAAAGACAGTATGATTATACTGTCAGAGGAAATTATACAATGGGGGAATTTACCAGAATTCCTATACATTGTTTTTTGTTTTTTTTTTACATTTCTTGCTTTCTCTTTTCCGTCTCAATTTTACGCGAGGAGTTGTTAAAAGTAATTGTCATGGGTAAATTTTCACCGGGATTAAATTGTCTATAGGACATATCCGTTGGGAGGGTATTTCTCCGTGGAGGTGGGACCAGATTTCCTGGGACTATTTAAAAAACGATCAGAAATTAGATAAAAAAAAAATAGTTTTTTCAACTGAAAGTAAGGAGCAATATTAAACTTAAAAGGAAAAAAAAAAACTATTACATATATGAAGGGGTTTGCCTCCACCTCAACACACCTCGCTCTTTACGCTAAGGTTTTAATTCTGTTCCAATTCCTTAAGCACACTCCTGGAACACAAGGGTCGTTTAATTGGAACAATAAGAAGCTTTTTTCAAAAGTGCTAAAAAAAAACTTTAGCGCAAAGAGCAAGGTGTTGAGGAGGAGGTCACCCCCTTCATATACGTAATAAATTCAGTTTGTTTTAAGTTTTAATGTTGCTCTTTACGTTCAGTTGAAAATAGGATATATAAAAGGATAAAGATCCTCCTGAGCCATTGCTGGCGCATAGGGCGTCGAGTGGACGTTTCGGTTGCTGGATGTTTTTACAGGGACAAGTAGCAAGCTTGTCGCCTAACCTTGCTGCAGCGGGGATCGAACCCTGGTGCTCCAGATTGGCACGCAGAGCATCAATTCACTGTGCTACGACAGGTTAGTTGAAAATAACTTGTTTTCTTATTTAATAAAAGAAAGAGGCCAATGTCATTCGTTTTATTTCGTGGTAGGGATGAAACCTATTTCTTTCGTACTGACCATCAAAATTTTCCAAGAGACAAATTGATAATGTTAAAATTTCACAGTTGTGTCCAAAATAATTTACTTTAGAGCAGGGGAGGAGGCATCCGTGGGGAGAGGGAAAACAAACCCCACCATAAAATTGAAAAAACACATTGGTACATGAATGATCTACGCCCTACTTAATATTCTTCTAATATGTTTTTCTGACGCTCAATCCTAATGATAAATACCTAGGTATGATAAAAATATAATGCTCTATAAACACATTTGGGCTGTATATTTGCACAAATAAATAAGAGTTTCAATAGGGACAAGTCCTTTATTTGACAGTGAAAAAATAAATACGAAAGTTCTGAATATTTCGAAGACACAGTCAGTCTTCATCATCAGCAGAAGTTATTACACTTTTTTTTGTATAAATATAGTTTGTGTTAATTATAATATTTTAGTATTTCTGCTGATGATGAAGACCGACTGTGTCTTCGAAATATTCAGAACTTTTGTATTTTGTTTTTTCACAATCTAATAAAGGACTTATCCCTATTGAAATTCTTATTCATTTTTTTCAAAAAAAGCAGTGTGGTCTGTGGGAAAAAATCAATATATTTGTGTATTAGGGGGGGGGGAGTATAGCGGGTCTGCATACCTTATGTGTTAGGTATAATTATTCTACATATTATGCAGTAAGAATTGTTTTCTAACTTCAAACTGTCCGATATTTTACCCTCCCCTCCCCCCTAATGTACAAATATAAAAACCAAATTATATGTTTTCCATCTATTCTGTCACATCTCTTTGTCTTGTCTCACGCTAAGCTGAAAGGAACTAGCAAAAAAACAACTAGAGCGATAGGGCGTAGATTATACAAGTACCAACACTTTTTATGGTACGTTCATAAAAAAAATATAAAGAAAATATTCCCTCGCCTTAAATTCTGAAGAAAACATGTTTTTTATGTCTTGATTAAAAGGGAAATGAAATAAATCCTTAACCCCCCTAATTTTTCTTGAATTTGCGCCCCTGATGTACCTTCTCACGGAGTATGAGACATCATTTCAATTTCCTTTTGGAAGGATGGGGATGAAGATTCATAAATAGGAATAATAACAGCCTTCTTTTTCTTTTCTAATCTTTCCGGAGAATTCTCACTTTTCTGGCCACTATTATAAATAAATTTTTGAACAATCAGTGAATTTCTAAATACACATTCAATAGTGTGAAAAAAGTGCCTAGTTTACTAAAATGAAAATACGGAATATTTATGAAAAACATGGGCGCTTATTCCTGGGCGCTTAAACATGGGCGCTTAGAAACCATTTTTATTAATGCAGATACAAATAAAACATATTTTTAAAAAGACAAGGGAGATATTTTTTGAAAGAAAATATCCAAAAACGTTCCACTCCCATCTAACTAACTGGCACCCCCTGATAACAGTGGATCGTATATTGCGTATACTCAATGAATTTGAAACCGACTGATGGGCATAACATGGTCTTCTTCTTTCGAGCCTCATAAATATAATCCTAACTATTTGGACTTTCATACCATCTGACAGAACAGATCATTTCCTGATCATTTTCGTTAATCAGATTCACCACTCATTAGTACATCTCAAATTTCAAACTTCAAAAAGATATCAAGTGTTAAATGGAAAATTTACTACTGAAAATTTGAAAGAGTCATATTCTTATTTGGAAAATAAAAGTCCAAAAGCAAGGAACAAAACCTAGTTTGATTAGTTATTTTGCATATTTCACTCTCTGAAACTTAATTACTGATCCTACTTAACATGAAAATAGACTGATGGTTACATCTGAAAGCTCTATAATTCAAAGAAGCAAAACGTTTTAGATATGAATAATAAACACATTAAAAAAAATTCCGGAATTTATCTACTTTTGAAAGGGGTTTAAAAAATGGACCGAGTAATATTGACAAAATACTGCTTTTTTTCAAACTGTTTACGGAATTCTGATGAGATGCGTGGGATGCCGAGCTGCCCACCGTAGTGAATGAAATGAGTGGATCCCAAGGTAATTTGTGAGGGCCAAAGGTCCCGGCGAGCATAGGATAGCAACAATAGGTCATAAGATTTAACTACCTTATGTGATATTGGAAAAAAACAGGGATTTTATTACAGTAAGGTTTGTTGTAAAAACAACGGTCCAGCTTGGCAAGCGCATATAATTCCACGGACGACGGGCAAACAAGGACTGAAGGAAACGCTGCCTCATGATGAGACCTGCCGCAAGAACGACAAGGGTGACGAAAAACTGAAGCCCAGACAACGACAGTGTGAGATGGAAGGAAAACTTTATGCATTATAACCTCTCGGACCTTCTCCACCTAGCAGATGAAGAAAAGGCATAAAATTGGCATATCCCCACCCTTTTAAAGAAAGAGGCTTCAAGACAACCCATAAGGATATATAGGTTTAAGTGAAGTTAGTCATTCCCCTAGCTTAGTCCGCCTATTCCTAGCCTATTAGCCTACGCCTAATTCCCCGAAAAATCCACCCCCACAGAAACTCCCCCCAGCGGATAATTCCTTCTACATGCAAAATTGAGCAGCCCTAAAAAAGTATGACAAATACAATAATGTGGAAAAGAAGGAATTCCGGAATATTCTACTTATATTCCAAATATATGCAGATAGTCTATGATGTAAAATATACTATAGTATGTATTTTTATATTTTCATTTTAAATTATTTATTTTCATGTTGTCCGTTTTTTGGGATGGGGGTTGAATTATAATAGGAGGATATGATACAGTTAAAGAAAATAATTTGGAAAAAGCACTCAGTGGCAACCGTAGAAGAGGTGTTATTTGACTGAAGTGCACAGAGATAACACTAAAATGGGAATGGGACAAAAATGTACGAGTAATTACCTCCCGTGGACTTGGTCTTCTACCGAACACAGGCGTCACTAGCCATAATGTTTGGGAGGGGGATGGAGTAAAATAATTATGCCCCTGGACATAGTTATTTGATCTTTCAACTATACTGAAAAAAACGGCTAACTCAAAATTTTGATCAAATAAACTGTGGGGAAAAGGGCATGGTAGGGGGGCCAGTTACCCTACAAAAGATTATAGTCTTTTTGGTCACTTAAAAAGGGCACTAGAACTTTTAACTCCCGTTCAAATACACCCTCTTCCAATCTTCTAAGACCATTATTTCGGTACGATCACCCCTAGGAAAAAAAGAAAAAACACAACAAACAAACAAGCACCCGTGATCTTTCTTCTTGCAAAATAGCAACATTCCACATTTTGGTATGTTAATTAAAAAAAAACTTTTTCCACAAAATAAGTTTTTCAAAGAAAAGTCAAGAACTCCATTAAACTAAAAATGAGCAAAAATAAAATCAAATAATCTACCAAGCGTGAAACTACCACAAATGAACGTGAATTGTCAGTTTAATATACATATACTAATATTTTGTAATCAAAATAATAATATTATTTGATTTATTAAAGTTATGAAATAACTTTATATTAATTTTAATAAATAATATAAATTATTTTAATAAATAATATAATGTAATAAATAATATAAATTATTTTATTTAATATATATATTAAATAAAATATTATTTTTAATAAATAATTATTTTAATTTATATATAATTTTAATATTATTATTTTAATAAATTAAAATTTTAATAAATTTATTATTTTTTTTATTTTATAAAAATAAAATACTAATTTTTAAAAATTTTTTATTACCCTATTATTTTAGTAAATAATATAAAGTTATGAAAACACAATTACTAAGTTTCAGAATAATACCGAGAAACATAAAATACTAAATGGAGTTTTTTCGTTTTTTTTTAACACTACTGGCGAAGCTTCTTCAACCCCTTAAGCTGATATCTCTGGATTAAGTTCGGATATTTGCTTGATTGAATTTTTGGTTTGGAATTTGCGCTCTTCTTCTGTCTATTTTGTGATTCTGGGAGTTTTTTTTTAAGTGGAAGATTGGTTTTTGTTTGTTATTTGTTCATATTTTTTTTTGTTAGTATATTACTTTTTCCCGGTCCTTCCTGGCCATGAAGCCTTACGGGGGAGGCTATGTTGGAGTTGTAAGTTATATCTTGAAAAAAAACGAGCTCTGAACTTAGTACTAGCGGACTTAGACAAGACAAAGGCTGTTTGAGCTCAACTCGGTATCGATAATTGTCAATATTTTAGGTGCTGGAACATCGCCTAACGTTCTCAGATGTTTGAGATGATGGATCTGCGACGTTTCCAGATAGAACGTGGATCATACCCTCATCATTTGGAGTGATTGAGACGACTGTATTGAGTTCTTATTAGACAAATTTTACAGTCAAGACAGCATTTCAAAATCACAAAAGAACTAAAATCTCGCAAATATTTTCCATTCCTTGATCTAATTTCTAAATGAGATCACAGATTGGATCTGAAAATTTTTCTACTCACAGTTGTATATCTTCACTATGATTCATATGCCCACCCACTAATTTCACTGGTCAACAAAGCAATTAGTGTGCGCTCTCCAAAATGTCAATTAATTGGCGGAATTCGAGCATACTATTAGCTGTTATTCAGGTAAATGGTTACTGATTCTACTTGATGAAAAATCAGTGCTAAACAGGTATCAAGGAACAAAGAAAGATATAACTGAGGAATTTGAGAGTATAGATCTTCGGTTGGTTGGGGGGAGCGAGCAATTGCCCCACCCCTCCCTAGATTAAAAGAAATATTTTTTCTTCGTATTTTCGTTAAAAAGAAAATGGCCCCCCACCTAGATTTAGAATGATACCTTTTGTCAAGAAATAATTCCAGCCCCCCTCCCCCGCAATTTCGTGAAGTGACGCCCCTGTAGATCCCACAGTCTTTAATTGACACAAATAAAGGGGTAGTTTAAGTAAAAAATTAAAAATTTATAAGTCCTGATTTATTTTCCTTCTGTAACTACAATCTCCTCCTTCGTAAATAATCTCAGCATGTTCCTGATCCCAGCATTTTCGAAATCTCTTGAATTTGTGGTAGCTCTATACAGGCCGAACCATTAGACCCCTTAAAGGGTGGAAAGAAGAGCCTGGAAAAAGTTGGGAGATAACGACAAGTTTTCTTATTTGCTGTCCACATTTTTGACAGTTCCTCGCATCTGGTTGCCTTCGACCCAATTAGAATGCTAGCAGTAACTCCAAAATTTTATAAGTAAAACATCAGTGGCCATTAAGGTAAAAAAAAGAAGAAAATCTCTCGAGTCTTGATAGAGACGGCGGTGAAGAAAGTCTAAGGGAAATTTGGGAGCCCGTGTTAAATACATTCAAGATGCCCACATTCTATCTAGTTGTTCAAATTTATAAAAATAATCTTTTTGACACTTTATTCGTTTTTGTTTTACTTTTCAAGATGAATCATTTCATGAAAATGAGTTGAGTTATGTGATTTCCTTGTGACAGTTTTTACCTTTTTAGTGTTTTTACCCTTTTTTTTGTTTTTTCTCTTTATTTTTTCCTTCCTGTATTCCTCTTAGTGAATTTCATTCCGTCATAAATTTCTTTGACATACTGAACCCTAAAAGTACCAAGGACATCAAAATTAAATCATTCTCGGCCCCCTGGACCGACCTTAGGTCTATTTATACCTAAGCCCGCGATTTTCTAAAAAAATTCTTTGCTTGTTTTTAGATTATAAAAATTTTGGACAATATCATATTTTCGTCAGTGTTACCACATCAAAAAGGAAAATCCAATAAGTAAAATTAAAAAAACTCGAATCTAATTAATTATTTTCAAAAAAAAAACTTCACACCTTCAAAACAGCTGTATCTTCTTAAGCTGTTTTGATGCCATTTGTTTTTAGAAGTTTTTACTAATTATTCACCCATATTTTTTTTTATTTTGGCACCCAGAACTACCAGAAACTCCTTAATTGCATATATGCAATTAATTAAACATTGTTTTTTTTTTATTAAACATTGGATTGCCGCGTTCCCTAATTTTATAAATTTACGTAAAGGTTGTATAATTTCCCAATTAACAAATTCGAACAACCTGATTTCATTTTCACTGTCCTTGGTATTTCACGGCTTATTCATATAGATTTATTTAATTAAAAGTCGAATCGTTCCTTAATCCAAACCTTGTACGTCTTTCATAAAAAAAAGTAAAAGGAAAACACAGGCATTCGGCACAGGCAAAATTTTCAAATCATTCATTCACCGAATTCACTTCAAAAAACTTATGTTTCAGTCTCTCATTAACAACTGAGACCCATCTGTTAGGTACATACACAGGAATTTTCAGGGGAATCAATAAAAAAAATAGAAATAATTTTATTAAGAGAAGTCCAGAAATTTTGAAAATTCGGGATTTTCTGGGGGAAAAGATCCCCCGGCTATGCACGTTCCTATGAAGTATTCTCTAGTATGATATTCTCTCGTTCTTTTAAACTAGTGCTTCCACTAGACCCAGTTTATACGGGCTCTCCAAATTTTCCTGGGAAAATTTGATTCCCAAAATCTCTTCGAAAATGAACATTTAAAAAATAACGATTTGCATTTGAAGTTAATGTTCATGCATTTTCGATCGTTAATTTTTTTTTTTTGGGGGGGGGGGGGGATTTTAAGAAACTAAATTTTCTTTAGGAAAACTCGGAAAAATTCAGGAATAAGGGAATTAATATTCCAAATTTCTAGAAACAATACAGTGAAAGTGTGAAACCTACTGACAAGACTATATAGGTGGTGGGAGTGCAGAGTTTGAGACCCCGCTGCAAATTTTTTGTTCGACTCTTAAAAACGTAACAGAATTGCATATGAAAAAAATTGTGATGCATTTTTTAAAGTTTTTTGTGTAGCCCCTCCCCCCTGAAAATAAATTCTGGATATACCCTAGCCTACTGTCCACATAAGAGACAATTGAGCATTAAACCCAAATTTAAAATTGATACCGACATTCATAGTAACTCTGCTAAAGTTTTAATATGATACTCTTTTTTAAGCTTATAATCACGCGCAAGCCGCGGCAATATTGAGGGGCTACGAGATGATTCTTTACATCCGTATTAAAACAAGAGCAAACACCTGCTCTAACGCGTGCGTAACAACTGAACCAAAAAAATAGAATCTGCGGAAACAGAAGGCTGCCAATCTTACACATACCCCGGAAAAGGGAGACAATGTCCATTTCCGTCATTCCTAAAATAAATAAAGCACAAAAAAACGGGGTTTTTTCTAAAGAATAAAGTACCCTGCATGTGACAAATACAAAAGTTGTAAGTAGCCTGTGAGATTAATTATTTTCGAAATAATTTTCCCATGTCACCCCTGTCACGCTTATAGGCTGTGTCTGACACTTTCATATTTCTGATACAATTTCTAAAAAACCGTTGATCTTACCAGACTCTAAGTTGTTAGTAGCCATACACAATGAATTTTGTCCTAAAAAAAAAAAAATCATGGCAGTACCCTGTTATCTTTATGTTTGTTGTGAGTTGACTTTATCTATTTGTTCTAGGTGTTATTATGGGTCCTTACTTTTCTCTGATTTTTTTTTTGTTGGGGGGGGGGATGGGGATTTTGTGATTAATTTCATAATAAGAGCAGTGAATTATTTAGCTCACAAGCTATAAAAACATTTTAACTATGAGATTAAAAGCTTCCGTTCTAGAGACTTCCACATTCTTCCCTCCCCGTATACATTACGATCCTCCTGATATCCTCCTCCTCAGCTGACTTGTCGCTCTCCTTTTGAGAACAAATTAGCAAACGGTTTTTGGTGGTTTGTGAAAAACATGACGTGACAACAATCATATTACACGACATTCTCACATTTTGTTTTACATAGATCATAAAATGAGAGGGGCACTTGAACCGGGTGCAGAAAATTTAGGGGCAAAAAATTTCAGATGAACAATTTAACAATTATAATCATTTTGTAATCTTTTTATTTTTATTATAATAAAGAGGGTGCATTTGGCAGTAAGCATAGATAAATGGATTTTAAGTGACAAAATAATTTTATCCGTCAAGCAAGTTAGAAACTTAAGAGTGCCATTATTATAGGGCGTATGTCTCAACACAGGGCTTCCAATCAAAAAGAACCAGCCATTGCAGGGTCATATAGGGCCTCAGCGTACTAAAATTATTTTTCTTAAGTTTTTGTTTCTGGTGTCTGAGTAGTTTTTTTATGATTTAGTGAATAACACCACCTGCCCTTTTAAGCATCAACACCTTTTGGACAGGCGACATGTACATATATAGTTTATTTTTAAAGAAATGTATCAGATTTTGAGGTCTTTGACAAGCCCCCCCCCCAAAAAAAAAAGAATCAGAATCCTACACATGTATTGATTTCGACAACTCAGTGCTGATCTTAGACAATCCGAGTAATTTCTTGACGTTTTTAAATCTAAAGAAAAACAAAACTAAACAAAGAATAATTCTTTAGTGCAAACCAAAAACACCTTAGTCAAAATACGGGCTATTCGAATCATCGGCTATCAAGCTAGTTGACAGAACACCAGCCAGTAGTGTAGCCGGGGAAGGGGTTGGAGGGGTTTAGAATTCTCTCAAAAGAATTATTGTTTCCATATAAAAATATATATACTCTATAAACTTACTACTTCCATAAGAGACCTTCTCCATAGGCTATACCCCCCTCCCCACACGAGTCCGATCCGTCCAAGACTTGACGCGACAATAGTACCCATTACGCATCATCAAATGGGAAATGTTGTGATGTATTGGTCGAAACGATCGTGGATAGGACACAACCCTGCTTAACTCCTGATTCTACACCAAATATATAACTAGCATCGCTTCTACTGAACACATGTCCTTATCACTAGCTGGTTTAAAAAAAAAAAACAAAATGAAAAAATAGAAACACGGGTCTAATATTTTGAACAAGAAAGTGGACAAAAACAAAAAAGCAAACTTTAAATAATAAAAATCCGCATATGTCGGCTTCATATCGAGAAGCCTTTAACAACTGTAAAAAAAAAGAAACTAGCCAAAATAAAAATGAAAAAAGGTAACTACACAAATTCTAGAAGAAATAGACGAAAAGAAAACTCGCATTAAAAAAAAAAAAAAAAAAATCCAAAATACACGTCACAAAGCACAAGACCGAAATGTCTGCTATTTTAAACTTTAGTGTCTCAATTATTCTCCTGAATTAAACTATTTAAGAAAAAAAAATCTAAAATCACGTAAACAAGACACACAACTATGATGTCTGCTATTGCGGGTATGTGTCGTAATCAATCTTCTCAATAAAGCCCTTGTAAAGAAAACGCTCTTCTTACCCCTTCTCTCTTCTTCCAAGCTTAAAGCGTTTTCGCTAATATTCACAGTGAGGTTTCTGACAGACCTTCATCTCCGACTTGCTTGTCTGACTGCCCTTTTCTACTGCCTTCTACATTATCAAATTATAAACGTTCCACTTTCATATCCAACTCTTCTTGGAAACTTATCTTCACATATTCATCTTGGAGTCTATCCACTTCATAACTATATGAACCAGAATTAACATCTCTTGAATCAAGAGATCTAAAATCATTTTGAATAAAAATCAATAGACTTATGAATTTCCTTTTAGAAATTACGAGGACTAAAAGAGCAACCCCTTCCAAGTACTATTGTTTTAATTAGTTATGCGACTTCCATTTCTAAAATTATTCCGTTAGAAACTCCATTAAATTTCTCCCATGACCATGGCTCAGTTGAAACGCCTTTAGAATCCGTATCATAACCCCCTCAGCTAAAAGTCAATAGGAGGGCAATTATGTAAACGTTGAATAAAGGGGGTTGCACAAAAGCGAGCCATGTCTTTTGTGTTGTGGGATGATATAGTGAAAGTGTAAAAGATTAGTTACTTTGTGCACGGTATCCGTAAGTCAGAATGATCAAAGCGTTTTTCGCTATTGAAAAAGAATATGCGCAATGTACCAGAAAATTGGATATGTTGTTCGAAACTTTCTATGGATTATAACACTGTAAAACCATTTCTTTTCCATCAGGAATTACGAAGACGTACATACGGTTTTTTTCTGAGGTGAGGGGTGGGCGAGAATAAGAATTCCGATAAAAATCCAAAACCTGTAAGAAAATATAAGAAAAATCATCAAAATCTCCTGACTTCAAAGGGGTGGATACCAGAAGTCCACCCAACACCTTCCAACCTCCCCCCTTACCTGGCTACAAAATTTTGCTTCTTCCATTTGCTAAGGAAAACTTGTGGATTATGAGCGCTGTTCCCCAGTGCTTCCTAGTAGATGAAACGCAAGTATAACGTTGGTATCTTCTAGGTTTATTTTATCATGACACGCAAGTATAAACGTTAGTATCTTCTAGGTTTATTTTATCTGTTGTGAGAAAAGAAACTTAGCAGAAAATTAGCTTTTTCCAGCTTTAATGAAAATTTTTCTTTTAAAAATCACATGATTAAAATCCATTGTATATAAAAAGAAACTCTCATTTTATAATTTTGTTTTTTCCATAATTTATATAAAAATCTGTGTAACAGTAAATAAGTTTTCTGTGGTGCGGCTACCTATTAATTAAAACAGTAAAACAGTAAAACCATCTCTAAATCAGTAGGGAGTGTGAACGTGCCCTCAAACAGAACTTTTTTCGGGGGGGGGGGGGACTTGGATTTAGACGCAAAAGACAGACGAATTACGTAGGAAATATAAGCAAATATAAGAAGAATCGTAAAATCTTGGAATTTAATGGGGGCATTCCTGATACCCCATTCCCCCTGTATTTGACTGACTGTAAACTCTTCCTTATACTGTTTGATCTTGTGGAGCAGTGGTGTCGGTTCCTGAAAACATGGGAAGAGAGGAGGAATTTATTTTTAAAAATCTAGGGAGTAGTTCTATTGTTGTTGTTTTTTCGGCAAAAAGACCCCCCAAAAAAATTTCGATGAAAATACCGAAAAAGCGGTATTTTTCAAAATCTAAAGGGGTATCTAGGGGGGGGGGGGTAACGTGAGATACGGCAAGCCAAGAGCTAACCTGAAAATTGTTACGTGATAGTATAGACCAGTGTTCCCCAATTTTCCCTAATCACGACCCTTTTTGAAAGATTTGTGCAATCCTCTCCCCCTTTTTTTGTCCACAATTTGATAGATAAAACAGCATAAAGGGTTTGGCCTTATATTCCAGAACTAAACAGAACTGGTGATATTTTTTATTTAGTATTATTAATTAATGTGATGAATGAGCTTGCATCTACCCAGGAAATGTTATAATTCTTGGTCGAGTCGAGGGAACGCCAACTTTCAGGAATCTCGTACAATGGTGCGTACCAAGTGTGGCAAAACTGTGCCAAACGTTACACGGGGACTGTGCCACGCATCTCAAAACTGTGCGGCACAAGTGGTGCTTCGAGATGCTCACAAGGTGACAGACAGCGGGCGCCCTCTCGTGTTGAGTTTTTGTCAAGGCCAGCTTCATGTCATCTTGATCATCCAGCTTACTCCAGACTTTTGTCTTGATCTGCACAAGAGTTGAAAATCTACTTTCGCAAAGTACTAAAGACCAATTTCACACATAAACTGAGAGATCGATTTTTTCTTGCAACTAATTAAAAAAAACAAGTTTTTCCGAGGGAAGTAAAGAGCAAAATTGAAACTTAAAACGAACAAAAATTATTACTTCACAGCCTATCTAACATATATCAACAAAACTAATGCAAATAAATCAACTGGTGATATTTCCCTATGTGTGTAAGATTACAGAAAACCAGCGCTTTACTGAAAACACAAAAGCCAAGTATAAAAACAAAAATATTAATTTAGGAGTCAAAGTAAAATTGTAGCCTCGCAACAGCAAGCTAATTTATAACACTTTTCATAGTTTACATGAGCTGTGATATCAGTAACTTTCAGTATACAAGTAAAATTATCTTAAAAACTTAGGTAGAAAAATAATACGTTTAAACTCATTACACAGAATATAAAATAATGGATTGATTTGTCAGGTAACATCTTGGTCTCACCTAGTATTACTCGAAATGAAGAACATATCAACCGTAATATGAACTCTGGAAATGCAGTTATTTCTCTCTATAAAATGTAGAATTTGAAGTTGTGATACAAACTCTAAAGCAAGTCTGTAGTGACTCTTCGAACTTGTCTACAAAATAATCATGAAATGTCCTTTTCAGATCCAAAACGAAAGTCAATCATTGAACTCAGCTCGTTGTGCAGAAGTGATCCCAAATCAAACCAAAAAACTAAATAAAGCAACAATCTTTACCGTACCAAAACTCCTATATTGTTTTGTGTTTTTTCAGTAAAGAACTAGTTTTCTGTAATGTTACAAACACAGGAAAAATATCACCAGTTGATTTATTTGCATTAGTTTTTATTGACATATGTTAGATAGGCTGTGAACTAATAATTTTTTGTTCGTTTTAAGTTTCAACTTCGCTCTTTACTTCCCTCAGAAAAACTTGGTTTTTTTAAAGTTAATCGATGTTTGTTTTTTATTAAAATTTAATGTAGAAACAACACTGCTATGACCTCTTTTATGTATGCGGAATAATTTCTGTTCTTTTAAGTAATGTTTTAATGTTGGTTCTTAGTTTCAGCTTAAACTTTTTTTTTTATATGTATTAATTTCTGTTCTTTTTAAGTTTTAATGTTGGTTCTTAGTTTCAGCTTAAAACTTTTTTTTTATATGTATATAATTTCTAATCACCTCCAATCGAGGGGAGATAAGACACCTCAACCCTTATGAAGGAGCAGAACTAAGAAGCCGTACAAGAACTGAAGCAAAAAATAAGCTTATAGTAGAAAAAGAAAATCAAAATATAGTATCGTTTCTTTTTTTGTAAAAAAAAAAAAAAAAAAAAAATTAAAAAGAAGACATAGATCTTTAATTCTTTGTTTTAAAAAATAAATTTAGTAGGACTTAAGAAAGTAGCTCCAGGCGAGTAGCTCTGACACAACAGGTTAACTGAGCGGACAGGTTTATGTATTGACATACTAGCGGAAAATGTTTGGCTGTGGTAAACCAAAAGGCGGTAAGTTACATGTTCTCGAAAAATGAGTTTTATCCCTATCCCCACCAAACAGAACACGCTCGATCGATTAATCTATTCAGAATGTACGCATCTCCTTTCGTTCCCGAGATATTCAAAGCTTTATGATCCGTTAAAAAGGCGTTATGCGCATTTATCGGGCTGTCTTGCAGCCAAAAGGAGTTAAGTTCACCGACGGGCAAGTCCTGCACTTATCTCCTTTTGGGCTGCCGTGGATACTAGTAAAACAAGTTTTCAAGTTGTCACTTAGTGCCTTTTGGTCGTCCACGCCGGGATTTTTTTTCATCACTTTCATTACTGTCTGAAGAAAATTAGACAAATAACCAACATGCACTGTGTAGTGAACCAACCCTGCCTGGCCAGCTTTCAATACCTCATCAACCTAACTTGAGGATTCAGATCAAGCGAGGTCTGGATCAACGGTTGAAGAACCAACCCTGACTAGTCAGCCTGTATTTCCTGATGCAGAGACTGATCCAGCTCCTGTGGTGATAGAAAAATCGCTTAAGAAGAAAAGTATGTCGGAGAAGAACAACAAGAAAAGAACTGAAAAAATGATAAAAAAAAAAAAACGTCCCTTTATTGAGGTAGGTTGTGACATCCACAAATGCAAAAGATCTTGCAAGTCACTAACTCTCGAGCAGCGGCGCATAGTATACGAAAGTTACACAGCTCTTGGATATGCCGAGCGCACAGCCTATATGAGATCGTTTATTCTGACAATGCAACCAAACCAGAGAAAGGAAAACCCTGAAGGGAAAAAGTAACACTTTTGTACAGGTTACCTACCAATGATGGACAAGAAATATCCCTGTGTGTCAAAAAATATTTTTTAGCCACCTTTGACTTTAAGCACACCAAGGTTCTCGAAGTTGTTGTTGAAGGAATTCTTCGAGACGGTGTGTCATACTTTCCAAAAGAAAGAAGGGATGTAAACTAGCGCAAAGAAGTGGATTAAGAGTCTTTAAGGATGCACATCGAGTCCTATAAGCCTTGTGTCGCTCACTACCGCGATACAATGCACCATATACTAGGTATATATCAGAGAAATTTCAGTTAAAAATATATGGGAAGATTTTCAGGAGCGATTCCCAGAAGAGAATTGTTCGTTGCGCAGTTACGGAGAGACGTTGAGAGCGATGAAGATCTCCAACAAAATGCCAAAGTCATACGTGTGTGAGTGTTGCGATGTTTTTAAGTTGAAGGGTAGCGAAGGCTCCGCAACAAGATTTAGAAAAACAGGAGTATCAGTTCATCGACAGATGGCTGAAAATGCAAGAATTCAGCTCCAGAGAGACGTGAAGGCTAGCTTTGCACCAAAACTTTGGTTTTCACTGTCGAATATACAAAAAGTTCTAATACTCCCAATAATGTCTGCTGTTAAGGAGTCTTTTTTCATGAGCCGCCTGGTATGTTTCAAAATCAACGAAACGTTTGTGCCTGCAAAAGTCGATCCGCAGGGTCGACTCCTCTTCCAGCCTACTGTATTGTCTGGCACGAGGCGACTTACGGAAGAAGTGCAGACGCAGTGGCTTCAGCTTATCATGCACTTATTGACGAGCATAGGGACATCGATGAATTCACATTTTATGCCAACAACTGTAGTGGACGAAACAAAAATTACATCCTGTTTTCTATGCTAGTGAGGATTTCGAACGAACCCTGGGGACCCGCCAAGATCACCATCAAATATTTGACGAAAGGTCATACTCAAATATCTGCCGATGGACTCCATGGACTAATCGAGGCTAAAATTAGGAAGAACAGAAATGTTGAGGACTTTGGCGCTTTGAAGAAGCTGATGGAAGATTCCAGGAAAAATACTCGCGTCAGGGAGCTTTGCATCAGTGACTTTCGCGAGTGGAAAAACGAAAAGTCATCCAAAAAGAAGAAAGATAACCAACCAGTGCTGGTAAAGTAAAAGGATTTTGATCAGGAGCTTGTCTCTTACGATTCCCTTACAGTTACAGCGAAGAAAAAACTTGGTAAAGGATTGCCAAAGTCTCTGAAACAACCAAGGGGAATAAATGCCTCGAAAAAAGGTGAGATCATGACAAAGCTGGTACCATACATGAGAGACCAGAGATCCAGAGAATTCTGGAAAAAGATACCAACGGAAGACAAAGCATCAGCTGACCTCACTTTTGAGGGATGTGAAGAACAAGATGGACTATAATGATTTTTGCTTTTTTGAGTTCCTAAAAGATTAATTGAAGTCGAATGTTGTTCCTGTTTTCTGGTCAGTTTCCAAATATCCGAAAAATCCTTTTATACGTTCTTTTACATTGAAATAATTGAAGTTATGGTTCTGAGAATGCGATACATAGGAGAAGTTTCTGCACGATTCTGACCCCTGCTTTCTGCGTTTCACAGGCGTGGGTGGCATCAGAGAGGGTAGTTTTCAAAATGATCTATTCAGTGAGTAAGAAGAAAAACACGTCGGTAAAAAAGATTAATAGCTGAAAACATTGTCAAAAGTTTAATTTTTTTTTTCGCTTTTAAATTTAAACGGCCAAATGGTACATACCTCCTTTTGGTCTGCCGAAAAACGCGACAAAAGGAGATAAGTGACAAAAGTACCAAAAGTAAATGCAAATTTGAATTTTTGAAAGCATCACGTGATTCAGCAAGAAAAAATTACGTCTGCTCATGTTCAGAAATGATTCCCAGCAACTTATTTTCCAAGTTTTAAATTGAGTTATTTGTTTAAACTGTTTTTCGCGTCTCCTGTAAAATTTACAAAATGTCACTTACCGACTTTTGGTTTGCCACAGCCGTGTTGCTGGCTCAACAGAAATGTGCCTTTATGCTTAGGGATTTATTGACCTGTCCTTAAAAAAAAGCCGCTCATTACTCGGAAATGAATGGATATTTCAAAAAAAGATCATTTCTTGTACAGGAATGATATGTGGTATTATAAACTAAGTTTGTTTTCATTTCAAAAAATTTGGGAAGAATTTCCTGGAATATCCTACAGAACTATTTCCATTTGTCTTTCTTCCTCTTTGGATGCACAATATTACGTATGGAAAGAATATTACGGTGGAATTGTCAAGTAAATAATTTGAATAAGTAACTATAACAATTATTAATCCTTCTTTTAATATACAACTTTGAGTGGTTCCAGAAATACACGCCTACACTTCACTAGACCCTAAGTTAATGGTAGGGAGGTTGGGTCAGGTGCGTAATTTGCTATGGGATAGAGGGGATAACTTCCCCTCCCAGACTCCAGCTTACCCCTCCCCCCCAGCTGAAATTTAGTTTCACCAAAAATGTTGTTAAAATTAAGATAAGCCTGCATAATTCAAGCATTCACTGAAACAGGTCATTTTTCTTTAGCACATCTTTACCTTTTTTATTACTATACGGCTCGATTTTCAGTTTTCTCTGTCATTTTCACTTGATTTGGAAGAATTGGCTCCAACGATGAACACCCCCTCCCCCCACAACATTTTGACAAAGTTACGCCACTCGTTGGGGTATGGATTTAGTGATTTACTCAGAATGTCGTTGCAAACCATGTATTGGATGACCTCTTTCCCTTTTCAATTAAGATACTTGACCAAATACCTTCCTGGGACATGCGTTAAAGAATGATTGCATTACGTTTACAAAAACAGTGAAATTATCTGAAAATGATCGTATAGAGAGATATAACCATTATTAGAAAAAAAAAAAAACAAGAAAAGAAAAAACAAGCAGGAGTCGAACACAAGCCACTCTAATTCGAAGTCGAACACTTTACCAACAGAACCAACCCTCTAATAATCTAATTTGATATATTAATAGGTTTACCTTAATTGCGTAGCTTATTAAGGGGGTTTGGAGGAGGAACATATGGGAGTTGTTCTTGCAAACCTCCGTTTAGGGGGGTTTTGAACCATAATTATTACAATGATGATATAGTTTTATACTTCCAAGCTTTTCTACTTAAGAAGTGAAATCAAAAAATGTTGTTTTTAGTGCTATATTACATTTACGGATGGTAGAATTGATAAACACCAGGTAGATATGAAAATAGCTTTCAAATGAGCCATTAAACGTCACTCTAAAAAGTACTGGTAGCCCAAAGCCCCACCTTTTCCACTTGAGACATTGCACAAAAAGTGCCATTTGGAATTTGCTTATGGTGGAATTTATAGGAAAGACGTAGAAAGGCGCGTAATTTGTTATGCGGTAGAAAGCAACTACCTCCTCCAGACCCAAGTTTGCCCACACCCGACCCCTCCCCCCAGTAGAAATTAGTTTCTGCAATAAATCTTGTCAAAACTAAGATAAGCCTGCATAATTCAAGTATCCAGAGAAACAGGTCAGTTTTCTTTAGAATATCTTTGTCTCTATGGTAATATATCGCTGATTTTTCAGTTTTTCACTATCACTTTCACTTGATTTGGAAAAATTGGCTCCAGCTTTGCCCTCTCCCCAGGATTTGGACGAAATTACGCCACTGGACGTAGATATGAGCAATAAATTTTATACGAGCTATTAAAACTTCTCTAAATACCTGCGACACCCATACGCCTATTAACAATATGCTCTTACCGATACGCGTGACATAAATACGTCCGATACCGATACAGTGTGCAGCCCTTTCCCTAGGGCCTATGGAGGGTCATATTATTACCAAAACCAAAGATATTTGATCTTTGAAATATGTTGAACAAAATGGCTATCTTGAAATTGTGATTGGATGACTTTGAGGGGGGACCTTAAGGAGGGGGCTAGTTGCCCTCCAATGTTTTTGTTCACTTTAAAAGGGCACTAGAACATTTATTTTCCGTTCGAATGAGCTATTATACATCTATCTATGATGTTCTGGTCACCCCTTAGCCCTGCTAGAAAAAAAAAACAAGAAGAAAAAAAGAAAAAAAAAAAACAAAAACAAAAACGGGAGACAGATCAGTGCTACCCATGCAAAAAAGTGATTTTCCTAGTTGTTCAAGGAGGGGGACTGTAATTTACATATTCAAGATTTTCGACCATGCAATAAACTTTTACTTTTAAGACAAACCCAAATAATAATTACCATTCCTGAATCAGTATCACATAGAAAACTTTTTTCACTAGGTAGTTTTTTTCTAAGCGCGTTTTTAATTTTGGTTACTATGGGCTGTGGTTCGCTCTTTACTGGGTTGCAGCTACCACTACAACCATGTACGTATTTGCAGAATTTAAAAAAAGACATATTGAAGTCGCAACTTAATCACATTTGGTTTTCATGTCTAAAATAAATTCATGTTATGCATTTCATTCATGTAGTTCACGTCAAATAATTTTCATTTTTAAATGAAGTATTGCAAAAACATAGTTTTTTATTCATTTCATTTATATGCTCATGTCCAATAATCAGAGCCCTTCCCAGAGTTGGTGATGCCAGGGGAAAATTAATTAGAACATCCGCTTCCGACTCGAATATAATCAAAAAGAGCCGAATCAAAGCGAGGGCTGCAGAAAGGGGGTAGCCTCCCTGTTGGGTAGCTCACCCTCTCTATTTACCCTACAACCTCTTAAAATAGCACTAGGACTTTTGATTTCTGTTCGAATGAGCCATCTCCCCCAATTTTCTGTGACAATTACTTCGTAACAAGCCTCTGGGTAGAAATAAATAAATAAAAATAAACAAGCACCCGTAATCTTTCTTATGAAAATTAGATTAAAAAAGAAAAATTTTTTTTTCAACTGAAAGTAAGGAGCAACATTAAAACTCAAAACGAACAGATATTATTCCATATATGAAGGGGTTGCCCCCCTCTTCAATACCTTGCTCTTCAAGCTGAAGTTTTAAACACTTTTAAAAATGTTGCCTATCATGGTTGCAGCAGTAGCTGGAACCTAGTAAAGAGCGAATCACAGCCCATATTAACCAAAAATTGAAAAACGCGTTTTGAAAAAAAAACTAACTAGTGAGAAAAAATTTTGATCTGGCAATGAATCAGGAATAGAAACTATTGTTTCGGTTAATTTTAAAAGTAAAAGTTTATTGCGAAGACTAATTAATGGTGATTTCGAAAAAAGAGCCCGAAACCTCTTGAAAATGGCGTTGAATCGAAATAAAAAGTGCACCATTGAATGAACATGGTCGAAAACTTTTTGTACGATAATTACAGTCTTCCACCTTGAACACCAAGCAAAATTTTGCATGATGTGTCTCTTTTTTTTTTTTTTTTTTTCCTTTACCAGGGCTAGCGAGTGACCAGAACATCGTAGAGAGATGTTTAATGGCTCATTCAAAACGGAAATAAAATTTTCTAGTGTGCTTTCAAGTGACCAAAAAGATTGGAGAGCATCTAGCTCCCTCCCCCTAAAGTCGTCCTACAAAATCTTCGAAATAGCCTTTTTGTTCAAAATAGTTCAAAAGTCCAATAAAATACGGTTTTGATAATGATACGACCCTCCATAGGCACCGGGGAAGGCCTGTATGTGGTATCGGGTGTATCGGTATCGTGCATATCGGTATCGGGCGCATTAGTATCGCGTGCATTGCATCAGGCATATCGGTATCGGGTGTTTTAAGGTGGTTTTGTGTGCCTTCTATCATGGTTACTGCAGTAGTAGCTGCAACCTAGTAAATTGCAAACCACACCCATTTGAACCAAAATTTGAAAGCGCATTTTGAAAAAAAAAAAACAAAAACAACCACCTAATGAGAAAAAAATCGCCATCTGATATTGACTCAGGAATGGTAACTATTATTTCGTTCAAATCTTAAAAATAAAAGTTCATTGAAATTTTTTTTTAGATGATTTTGAAAAAAGAGCCTGTAACCCATTGAAAATGGCATCAGACCGAAATCAAAGTTGTACGATTGGAATCAGTATGGTCAAAAATCTTTTATAGGGTAATTAGAGTCCCCCATCTTGAACAACAAAGAAAATCGCCTTTTTTTTAACCAGGGCTCGGGAGTTTCCAGAACAACAGAAAGAAATGTTTAAGGATTCATTTGAACGGAAATTAAAATTGCTAGTGCCCTTTTTAAGCGACCAAAGAATTTGGGGGCATCTAACCTCCCCCCCCCCCCCCCCAAAGGGCCCTTCTCCTAAATTCGTCTGATCAGAATTATGATATAGCAATTTTTTTCAGCATAGTTCAAAGGTCCAATGACCATACATGAGGTGATGACCTGACACTCCATAGTCCCACTCCATGCAAAAGGGCTGTAAGTTACGCAATTATGGTCCTACACAACATCCAGTGGATTAAATTAGATTAATAGAGTTCGTAGTTCAGTCGGTAGAGCTTGGACTTCGTCAAAGGTTGAAGTGCTTAAAGGGCCTTTTTTCAATGATTGTTTTATGCCTTCTATATGATTGTGGATAACCTGTATTTATTGAGGCAGACTACGGTAATAATTCTTAACCAGTGTTGTTTTTCCTACTGCGCCAAAAAATCACAACTAACCGCCAAAGTTTGACCGATTTTGAGTTTGAGTTTTTTTCTGATAATTTCTTGATGAAAAAACCTTCACTTTTTTTTTTACATTTTCTTTAGTATTTCAAAAAAATTAAATCAAGTTATTCGAATTCTTCAGTTCATTGTTTCTTTTGGTTCCCATTATCTTAAAAGAAATGGTTTCTTATGTAGCCTAGTATTTGTTATTGGAAAATTCGAACATTTTGTAGGATGGGATTTTTGTAGGGGGAATTCTGGGAAAGAAAGTTTGTGGGGGGAACTTTCCAGGACACGATTTTACAAAGGGGGGTGGAAATTTCCTAGCATTGTTTGAAGACCGTCACAAATTAAATAAAAAAAAGATCCTGGCAGTATTTGTTCTACATTAAACTTAAATAAGAAACGGGCAAAGATTAATTTAAAAAAAACAAAGTTTTTCTAAGGGAATTAAAGAGCGAAGTTGAAATTTAAAACGAGTGAAAATTATTACTTCACAGCCTATCTAATATTTATCAATAAAACTAGCACAAATAAACCAACTAATTGTGTTTCCCAATGTTTCCAGGATTATAGAAAACTAGTGCTTTACTGAAAAACACAAAATAATATTGGAGTTTTGGTGCAGTAAAAGCAGACCGATTAAGGACGCTTCTTACAGAATACAAATAAGACATTTTAGGGTACTCACTTTTGACTCTCAAATCAGTATTCCTGTTTTTTATGCTTGACTTTGTGTTTTCAGCAAAGCACTAGATTTCTGCAATCCTAGAAACATTAGGAAACAACAATTAGTTGGTTTATTTATTCTAGTGTTATTGATATATATTAGATATCTTGATCTTTATTAAGAATGCTTGAGTTTTGGGGACGATCCCTCCCTTTTTTAAAATCAGGCAAGTTTTCTTAGACTCGATTTGATGGTAACATTAAACTTAATTAGTTTAAATATTTGAAATCAGCATAACAAACCAATTCTTTTCATATGACAAGCCTATGGCTTTCTCCTGCATTGAATAAGATAAATAATCAATACAGATGTAACAAATTGTTATCAAAATTCCGCGTTTTAGAGTTTTGGTTACTATTGGGTCGAGTCGCCCCTTACTTACGATTCGTCACCACGCACTGTTTGATTGTGTCAAACACGGACAGGTGTTACTCTCACTTCTGTTCGAAAATGGATTTAATATTGAGTCTCTAGCAAGCTCTTTTTCGCTGGTCTTATCTCCAGAGAGGTAATAACTTTGTAGAGGGCATTGAAAACGAGGATCTAGGCATTTACCCCCCTACCCAAGGGTAGATCCAGGATTTTTTTTCGGGGGGGGGGGGGGTTACTAATTTTTGACTCAGTTTTCGACTAATTTTACTGATTTTTACCTAGGTTTTACTAATTTTCGACTCGGTCAAAAATTTCGGGGGTGGGAGGTTCAAACCGGGTAACCCCCCTGGATACGGCCTTGCCCCTACCCCACCGGAAAATACCTCCCCCCCAGAAAATTATTTCCCGGCAAATACCTCCCCCCTGAAAAATACCCACGCGGAAAAAATGCCGGAAAACACACCCGCTCCCTGTGAAAAATACCCCCCTGTGGAAAATGCATCCCCACTGAAAGGAAATTATTTTATCCCCACTAAAAATTCCCCCAGACAATCACAGATAACTCCTGCTAAAAATGTCCGTATGTTTCCCAAAAACAAATACTATCTATAAGCAATAAACAAATTACAAAACTTAAAAAGCCCCTTAAACTTTTACAATGGGTTCTCTGATTGTTTTGTAATTAGGAAGGGAGGGAGATACCGCAAAGAGTGCATTTTAATGCCAAAACATCCCAGCTCTCCTTGAGGCATCAGATAAATACTGAGTTAGTTATTGGGGAGAGACAAGGGGAGGGTGGAAGTAGAAATTGATATATAATCCCTAGGGCCATAATCAGGATTTTTACAGGGGATGGAGCAGGGGGGAGGGTTTTTACTTCTGTCGGAGAGGGGGAAAACATCCCCCTCCCCTCCTTAATTCCAAAACATCCCAGCTCTCCTTGAGGCATCAGATAAATACTGAGTTAGTTATAGGGGAGAGACAAGGGGAGGGTGGAAGTAGAAATTGATATATAATCCCTAGGGCCATAATCAGGATTTCTACAGGGGACGGAGGAGGGGGGGGAGGGTTTTACTTCTGTCGGGGGGGGGGGGGGGGTGTGTGTGCAAAAAACACTTTAATAAAACCATCAGAAATGTGAAACTGATATCTACTCCCTTATGATTTCTGGGAATATTTCTGGTCTACGCTGTTGTTATGAAAGTAAAGAGCAACAATAAACCCCAAAATGAGCAGAATTTATTCTGTATAGGAGGGGGCTGCCCCCGGGAGGTTCTCCGTGGGGAGGTTCTGATTGGGGTATTTTCCGTGGGGTGTATTTTTCGCGGGGGACTATTTTCCATGCGGGGGAGGGTGATCTTCTCTGGGGGAATAAATACCGGCCACCAAAATTGAAGAGCCATCATGAGTGGGACTGAAAACGTTACAATACCTTTAGCGTGAACACTACCCGAATATTGTATCTGGCGAATACCTAACTGAAGCATTCTATGATTATAGATTTATTTTATGTAAAATTTTATATAGTTTTTAATGAGACACTATATTATAATTTTGTATAATTTTACATATTTGTAAATATTTAGTTCCCCAAGTAAAAGGAGTCCCCCAAAGAAAATATTATTTTTCCTCTTACTTTAAATTATGAAAATATGAGTTGTGCCAAGGGGGCTGGGCAAAATGTGTGTTTTCAAAATTTAGTGGGGCAATTTAGTCGTTCTGTCCAATAAAAATGCAAAAAAATATTTTTTTTTTTATGAAAATAGCAAAACCAGGATATCTCAATGAAAATATCATAAAACGGTATTATTCGTAATGTAGAGGGGGTTATTTCCAACCTGTCCGCATTAAAAAAACCAGGTAAAATATATAGAAAATGTACCATGTTTTAGGAAAAACATTAAGTCTAGGAGGGAGCGAGCTGGGACATCAGGTCCTCTTTCTGTGTGCATGCCAGCTATCAAACAGTTCGTGGTAACGAACTGTAAGTAAGGAGCGACCCGGCTGAATGGTAACCGAAACTCTAAAAAACGGAATTTTGATACGAATAAACACATCAAAAGAAATCAGATTTTAATTCTGATTTCAAATATATAAGTTTCATCAAGTTTAATCTTACCCATCAAAAGTTACGCGCCTGAGAAAATTTTGCTGATTTTAGAAAAAAGGGGAAAAGACCCCCTAAAAGTTATAGAACCTTAATGAAAATCACACCATCATATTCAGCGTATCAGAGAACCCTACTGTAGAGGTTTCAAGCTCCTATCTACAAAAAATGTGGAATTTTCCATTTTTTGCCAGAAGAAAGATCATGGATGCGCGTTTATTTGTTTGTTTTTTTTCTTTCTCCAGGGGTGATTGTATCGACCCGGTTGTCCTAGAATATCGTGGGAGGGCTCATTGGAACAAAAATTATTAAAAGTTCTTGTGCCCTTTTTAAGTGACCAATAAAAATGGAGGGCAACTAGGCCCCCTCCCACGCACATTTTTTCCCCAAAGTCACCCGATCAAAATTTTGAGATAGCCATTTTGTCAGCATGATCGAAAATATGATAACTATGTCTTTTAGGATGACCCGATCCCCGAAGTTCCCGGGGGAGGGCAGAAAGTTATGAACTTTACCCAATGTTAACATGTAGTATCGGTTATTGGGAAGTATACAGACGTTTTCAGGGGGGATATTTTTTCTGGTGGTGGGGGGTTCGGGGTTTATGTGGGAGGAACTTTCCATGAAGGAAGTTTTCATGGGGGAAGGGACATTGCTATGAAGGAGACGCCGGATTTCCCAGCATTATTTAAAAAAGATCAGAAATTAAGTAAAAAAAAAAAGTTTTTTAACTGAAAGTAGACAGCGACATCAAAACTTAAAACGAACAGAAAATATTACGTATATGATTGGGTTCATCCCCTGGTCAATACCTCGCTCTTTAAGCCAAAGATTTTTTAGTACTTTCATAAGAGCTATTTATTCTAATTAACGGCCTTTGTGATTAAGCGGTCATTTTTAAAAAAAATGGAACAAAATTCGATCTTTAGCTTAAAAAGCAAGGTATGACTAGGGGACGAACCCCCTAATATACGTATTAAAAATATATGAATATAGAAGTTCGTTACGTAAGTTAATTCGTAAGTTACGTATATTTATTACTAATAAAAACGTTCATAAATAAAATTAAAACAAGTTTCAAGAAAGCCATTTAACCAAATAAAAGTAAAATTAATACGCAAATTTTGTTATAATTATTCATGTACGGTGAGCGAAAATCAAAGCCTGCATTAATTCAAAAACGTTCAAAAATTAAATAAAAAAACAGGTTTTTTTAACTGAAAGTAAGGAACGACGTTAAAACTTAAAACAAACAGAAATTATTCCGTATATGAAAGGGGCTGTCCCTCCTCAACATCTCGCTCTTTACGCTAAAGTTTGACTTTCTCACAACTTTAGTTTTTTAAACAATAAAAAACTTTAGTGTAAACAGTGAGGCGTTGAGGAGGGGACACCCCTTTCATATACTGAATAATTTCTGTTCGTTTTAAGTTTTAACGTCGTTCCTTACTTTCAGTTAAAAAAAACCTTTTTTTTTTAGTTAAAAAGCTAGCCTAAAAAATAAACACATAACCTATTGGCTAAGCTGACGATTCCACAGAAAAAGGTTTTAATGAAGCATCCCCTGAAGTATCGAAAAGAAGACATGTGATTCACACGATACATCTGATGGCCTTATGGCTTTGCAGCTTCCCTTTAAATATAGCGCAAATATTAGTAATTTCAAATTAACCTCCGTTTGCCAGATGACATAGGTTCGACACGCGCATCAGATCAGGTGTTGTTTTACAACCCCTTCGAGAGTCCGAATTTAAAATACCAACAGCTGAAATTTAATCCTAAGCGCTAGACCATAAAATAGCTATGGGGTTAATTAGGGCTAGGTGCTTCTACTCGGGAATTTAATTACCCAAATTCAGCGCCCAAGAGTATTAAATTAAAAAAATGTACCTCGTTAAAAAAGCGGGTAGAGTACCGGTAAAATGAGATATTAAAGAGTAAATTAATTTATTGCGTATGAGATTCTAGCTTGATCGCTGATGGAAAGATCAAAATTCACTAATTAATGAGTTAGGCTATCTAGCAATTAACTTTGAAAGGTCAGCTTTAACATGGAGTATACAAGGCAACTTGGATTCTTCTTCCTTTGTCTACGTAAAAAAAAGTCCCATTCAGACACAAAATTATTCATACATGTAATAGTCGTGTTGCAACAGTATGGTCACACCTACACACAGGCATGCAGGCAGGAATTCATTCCCTGAATTCATTTCAGGGAATGAATTCCTGAAGGACTTCACTGAATCCTTGTGAATTAATTCCTATGAAAAGAAAAACCGAGATATTATTGCATAAAAGGTGACCAGTCTTGGAGGCTCTCCTGAGTACTTACGTGTACCCGCAAATAGAAGACAGAAGGAGATGGGTATACATCCTCTGAGTATCCATCCAAAGACCCTTTCCAGGAATCTGTTCTTTTCAATCATGGTGGAATTTAAAAAAGGAAGGATATTCGAACCGAAAAAAAAAAAATTAATAGCCATTTCAGGAGAAGATCTCAATCCCTTTCCTCTTGCTCGACAGTTTTGGCTGAGCAAACTTTCACCTTCAAAAACATATGACCTTCAAAATATTTGTTCCATCATTTCAACCTGGGAATTCCTAAACAGGCTGTATCCAAGAAGGGAATAGTGGGGTAGCTAGTCTAAACCCCCTTCCAAAACATTTTTATAGTCAATAAATTGGTATATGAAAAAAAGTTTGCATGCCGAAATCCTAAGAATCTCTAAGCCAAGAGCGTATCCAGGATTTTTGTCCGGACGAAGGGTTACAAAAAACTGCAGAATCCATAAAAAAATTGTTAATTTGCATTTTTATTATTTTTAATGATTTGGAAAAGAAATTCGAAAGGGGAGGGGTTTAAACCCCCACCCCCGGATCCGGTCTTGTGCTAAGTAATTGGAATATTTTTTTCATATGTTGCATAACATATTCGGCATTTTGTTGATGAACGCTAACTTCGCCCCGAAAAAGTTCTCCATAAAAGATACATCAATATGTCTCATGAAGGCCTCCTCGTTCGTGGAGGCCTCCACGGGTCTTGGGCTAGGAGCTCAATCCACCTTAATCGCTAGACAAAGTTTAAAGGAGGGCATTCTGTTGGTACCATCTCCCCTCCACTGCCCCAAAAAATTGACCCTGTGTATGACCTTGTGATTTTTTAGGCAGCAGTGTGGTCATATACACTTCATCAAAGGCCATATAGTTTTTTTTTGGGGAGTAGACATGCAGGGGGGAATAAACTCCTGGAAGGGGGGGGGGTAGAAAATTCAGAAAACCCAAAAATTTACAAACTATATGGCACACATAACTAATTATAGGAAAAACCTTAAGCCTCTTGAAATTTCAGTTTGGGGTTAAAGTAGGGACCCAATACCCCTTCCTCCTGTCAATGTTCCTGAGTCAAACACTAATAGAGTCTCCGTATGATATGAAAGAGTCTGCTGAATTTTTCTGTCCCCACTCAAGCATGCTATATAACACAGGCCAGAGAAATCTTCGTTAGAGGGAAGGGGGAGAAAATAAAAACAAACCAGCAGACCATAAAAAATTAAAGGATTGTAAAACAAAATCATGAAAGATAGCCATGGCACCCTCAATATAAATAGGCATGGCTAACTCAAGGCACCCTTTCCCCTTCTTTGTGCATGTGCTTATGCACCATCAGTTACATATCATCTAGCAGCCTCACATAACAGTCGCGACAGATAGGGTTTTGCACTTTGTATGTTTTGATTTGGGAAGACGAATGGTGGCGTTAATTAACGATCTGGCGTGAATGGATTTTTTTGGGGAGGGGGGCAAAATGAATTTTTAAAACCTACGGGAGGAGAGGAGTAAATTTGTCCCTATTTTTTTTTTTTTTCAACGAAAATACCGAAAAATGCATTTTTCAATGTAAACATCCCCAAAAAGATGTTCTTCGAAACCTAGGGCACTGACGACGACAAATCTATCCCCCCCCCCCCAGCAACTTCCGACTCCAGCAACTGGCAATGGAAATCCAGTAAATAACTTGAAAATAATCAACCCTGCAACCAGTAAACGAACATTGTGGGTTGTCGTCGCCTGACTTAACTCCAGCTGGGTTGTCCCGACATAGGAGCTAAACCTTGTCGGTTTAATGCTTCATTTGATCTCATAACAGGGTCGTTACAAGGCAGGTGAAGCGAGTTCAGGGTGGGCTGATTGACCATTTAAACAAATTGATACCCAGATAGGTCTTCTGATGGATTAGGTCATGCTAGGTTATGAAGGCTGTTTGAATAATGCAGCTCTTGATCAAGATGTAATTGTGGATGATGGGAAGAATTTAAACTTCCGCTGGGCCATTGAAAAAAGGTTACTTTACAGGCACCAACCACGGGGTATGGAATAAGCTAAAATTTGGGTTTCAGAAATCAATCTCGTTCTTTCTTGTACAGGACATGATGGTTTGTTTCCAGGATGTATTTTGAAAGAATTGCCATCCAATCCCATTTAAGATAATATTCTGAAGTTGAACAGCAACAATCATTTTTTTGCTGTTTTTTTTTTTTTTTTTTTTGTGTTTTAGTAGAATAATTTTTGTGTTTTTCTTATGCTTTCAAAGAAATTTGTTTTGTGTTTCAGAAGACTCCCAAAATTAAGTCACAGTTTTTCGCAAGTTTGGGGTACATAAGACATTTACGATTGAAGACCTTGTAGCACTGATCTCAATTGACAAGTCATACCCTTCTCTGAAATTGTCCAAACGATAAACATTTTTAAACCGGTAAAGTTATATATATATATATATATATATATATATATATATATATATATAATATCTATATATATATATATATATATATATATATATATATATATATATATATATATATATATATATATATATATATATATATATATATATAAATAACATTTTTGTAATTGTAGCATATTCTAGACGTATAAATTTCCCAGAGCTAAATGGCTCTCCATTTTTTTTATTCCATCCTTGCCCCCCCTCCCCCTAATAAATTAGTTCTTCTTCTTCTTAAAGAAAGAAGATTTTTTCAAAGACGTAAAACGACCAAAAATAAAGTCCTATATAGTTATTCAAACTTTAAGGGAACAGAAATTACCATCAATGAATAAAAGAAAATCAAAACTAACTTATCCTGCGCCCGGGTCAAAATCTTGATTAGCCCCTCCCTGTCTCCCAAAAATTTTTTAAGGCCAAACTTTAACAAAATTTTAATTATTGACATAATTATTTTCAATTTATTAGTTATTTAATAATTTACTTTTAATCATTGCTAATTTATTATTTAAATTATTTATTTATTATTAATTATTTTAATTACTCTGAAAGTCCAACTTTATAATGTAACCGTTCTTGAGATGTTACTGTGTCACTCTTTTGATAATCTACATACTCTTAGCTCGGTTTGATTTAGTTTAACATCTGTCTAAATATTCCTTGAGAGCTTTAACTTGATACTCGTAGCTTGCGTAGTAGCAATAGTTGCATATAGCAGCACCTTTGGTATTCATGAACATCCGCCTCAACACACGCTGAAAGTTTCAACTTAATACCATAAACCATTCCTGAAGCATTGCTGATACGTCCTCTTGACAACATGTATGCGGACAGTGTGTTTCGCTTTAGTCTAATACTGTTTCAGTATTCCCCAATTTTTCGCCTTAATGCCCTTAGCTTTAGTAGCAGTAGTAGTGGTACCAGCAGTTTTAGTAGCAGCAATAGTAACAGTAGTAGCCGTAGTATTAGTAGCAATAGAATTATTAGTAGTAGCCTTAGTTTAGTAGCAGTAGTATGAGTAGAAGCAGAAGCATTAGGATGCAAATATTATCTTTTGGTTAGTTCAACATGCCCTTTAAGTTTCCACTTTCCACATACCCTTAGGCATAGTTGTAATAGTAGTCACAGCAGTATTATTGGTACTAGCAGTAGTATTGACAGTAATAGCATTAGTACTAGTAGCAGCAGTAGTATTAACATATTGCCTTTTGGTCAATTGAACATTCCCCCATCAAAGTGCTTAATAAAATTAGCCGTTGCCATGAAACTGCAGATATGCCCTTTTGATAACCTGTATAGTCATATACTTTCTGAAATTTTCATCTTAATACTCGTACCCTTAAAATTAGTTGCAATACAAGTATTAATTGAAGTAGTACTAAAAGTAGCAGTGGTAGTAGTATTAGTAGTAGCGTGCACATACTGCCGTTTTGGTCAGTTGATCTTCCCTTTAAGCAATTTCTGAAAGTTCCAACTTAATTCCCAAATCTGTTCTCGAGATACGTCCTTTTGAAAATCTGCATGCACATAGTTTTTTTTGATTTAGTTCAGATTTCCCCTTTATATTATTTCAAATTTCACACTCATACACTTAGCCTTAATAGTATCAAAGTAATAGTAGGAGAAGTTACAGCAGTAGTAATGTTGTTTTAATTGTAGCAATAGCAGTAGAATTAATAGCAGTGGTAGCAGGTAAATGTTGAGTTTTGGTCATTTGAACATACCCCATGATGCCCCGTAAGTTTCATTTTGATGTGGTAAATCGTTCCAAAAATATTACTGATGCGCCCTTTTGACGCCTTTTTAGCTTAATACTCTTGGCCTTACAAGTAATTGTAATTAAAGTAGTAGTTGGAGTAGTTTAGTTGCATTAGAAGCAGTAGTAGTAGCAGTAAAAACAGCAGTGGTAGTAGTATTAGTAGTAGCCTGTACATATCATCCCTTGGTCAATTGATCTTCCCCTTTAAATGTTCTCTGAAAGTTCTAACTCAATACCTAAATCCACTCTTGAGATTGCTCTTTTGACAATCTGCATGCACATAGTGTGTTTTGATTCAGTTCAACATTCCCTCAACATTCTCTGAAAGGCTCACCTGAATGCCTTTCATCTTTTTGGATAGTAAAAGTCAAACATGCCCACCTTTCTCAATACCATATAATATAAGTTAACAATAGGCGATTTGCCTAACTTACAGCCCTTGCCCACAGGACTGTGTGTGTGTGTGGGGGGGGGAGTTGCATCCCCAAAGACACAAATACTTGAACTATCAAATATGCTGAACAAAATTGTTCTCTCAAAATTTTTACTCGATGCGTTTTGGGAAATGATGGGTGGGAGGGGGACTGGTTGCCCTCCAATCACTTTTGACTCTTAAAAGGGGTTCTTGAACTTTTAATTTCCATTAACACCTTATATACCCTGGAGGCATAGCTTACAAACCGTCGCCACCAGGCTCTGAGGGTTTTTGTCAACCCTGCAGACATTGTTAATGATCTTTGGACTAATTTGAACAAAATGGCTATCTCCAGGGCCGGAAAAAAGGCGATTGGGCCCAATCGGGCCACAGGTATGAAAGGTCCCCAGGGAAGTGATTCCCTGGAAGCAAAGAGTATCTTTCGATTTAGCTCTTCCCGCTCCCTAGGTCAAAATTTGAGGTCCCTTGCCCCCCCCCCAACATTCACTGTAAGTACTAAAAAAGGTACTCCGAGCTGTTCCCGAGATTTTGCAGATGCGTTCGTTTGGCAATCTCACAACACATTGTTTCATTAATAAAAGACGTAATGTTTCAGGGAGACGCTACATTCGTCAATACTTCACACGATAAAATGCAAGACTTCTCAATACTTCATACGGCATCGGCTAAAGGACCCTGTCAGATCTAAGCACACTTCCTATTTCGTGGTTTCTTGAGCATAATGCGGGTGTGAATGACCCAGCTTACACCTGCACTAAAGCCATCGTTTTCAAGCACGTGCACTAATCCCTGTTGATAATTGTTTCCCCTCTATATATAGATTAAAAAAAAAAAAAAAAAAAGTTTTTTTAACTGAAAGTAAGGAACCACGTTAAAACTTAAACGGACAGAAATTATTCCGTACATGAAAGGGGCTGTCCCCTCCTCAACGCCTCGCTCTTTACGCTAAAGTTTGACTCTGTCTCACAGCTTTATTTTTTAAAACAATTAAAAACTTTAGCGTAAAAAGCGAGGCGTTGAGGAGGGGACAGCCCCTTTCATACACGAAATAATTTCTGTTCGTTTTAAGTTTTAACGTCGTTCCTTACTTTCAGTTTAAAAAAACTTGTTTTTTTTTATATTTAATTTGTGAACGTTTTTGAATTAATGCAGGTTTTGATTTTGGCTCACCGTGCATGAATAATTAAAACAAAATTTGCATATTAATTTTACTTTTTTTTGGTTAAATGGCTTTCTCGAAACTTGTTTAATTTTATTTACCAACGTTTTTATTAGTAATAAATATACGTAACTTACGAATTAACTTACGTAACGAACTTCTATATTCATATATTTTTAATACGTATATTAGGGGTTTGCCCCCTAGTCCAATACCTTGCTCTTTAAGCTAAAGTTCGAATTTTGTTCAGATTCTTTAAAAATGACCGCTTAATCAAAAAGGCCGTTACTTAGAATAAATAGCTCTTATGAAAGTACTAAAAAATCTTTGGCTTAAAGAGCGAGGTATTGACTAGGGGGTGAACCCAATCATATATGTAATATTTTCTGTTCGTTTAAAGTTTTGATGTTGCTGCTGAAAAAAACTTGTTTTTTTTTTTGTATTTAATTTCTGATCTTTTCTTAAATAATGCTGGGAAGTCCGGCGTCCCCTTCATAGCAATGTCCCATCCCCCATGAAAACTTCCTTCATGGAAAGATCCTCCCACAGGACCCCCGACCACCCCCCCCCCACTACCAGAAAAATCTCCCCTGATAACGTCTGTATACTTCCCAATAACCAATACTATATGTTAACACTGGGTAAAGTTCATAACTTTCAGCCCTCCCCCTGGGAACTTCGGGGTATTAAGTCATCCTAAAAGACATAATTATAATATTTTCGAACATGCTGAACAAAACGGCTATCTCAAAATTTTGATCGGGTGACTTTGGGAAAAAATGAGCGTGGGAGGGGGCCTAGTTGCCCTCCATTTTTTTTTCACTTAAAAAGGGAACTAGAACTTTTAATTTCCATTCCAATGAGCCCTCCCACGATATTCTAGGACCACTGGGTCGATACGATCACCCCTGGGAAAAAGAAAAAAAAAAAAAAACAAATAAACACGCACCCGTGATCTTTCTTCTGGCAAAAAATGCAAAATTCTACATTTTTGTAGATAAGAGCTTGAAACCTCTACAGTAGGGTTCTCTGATACGCTGAATATGATGGTGTGATTTTCATTAAGTTTCTATAGCTTTTAGGGGTCTTTCCCCCTTTTTTGGAAAATCAGCCAAATTTTCTCAGGCGCGTAACTTTTGATTGGTAGGACTAAACTTGATGAAAATTATATATTTAAAATCAGCATTAAAATCTAATTCTTTTGATGTATCTATTTGTATCAAAATACCGTTTTCTAGAGTTTCGGTTACCATTGAGCCGGGTCGCTCCTTACCTACAGTTCGTTTACCACGAACTGTTTGATTAAGTAAAAAAAAAAGTTTTTTAACTGAAAGTAAGGAGCGACATTAAAACTTAAAACGAACAGAAATTATTCTGTATATGAAAGGGGCTGTCCTCTCCTCAACGCCTCACTCTTTACGCTAAAGTTTGTCTCTGTCTCCGAACTTTTTTTTTTGAAAACAATAAAAAACTTTCAGCGTACAGAGCAAGGCGTTGAGGAGGGGACAGTCCCTTTCATATACAGAATAATTTCTGTTCCTTTTAAGTTTTAATGTCGCTCCTTACTTTCGGTTAAAAAAACTTGTTTTTTTATTTAATTTCTGAACGTTTTTGAATTAATGCAGCTTTAATTTTGGCTCACCGTACATAAATAATTAAAAAGGAATTTGCATATTAATTTTACTTTTTTTTTTTTTGGCTAAAATGGCTTTCTCGAAATTTTTGTTTTGACGTAACTTACGAATTTACTTACAAAACAAACTTCTATATTCGTATGTTTTAATTACGTATATTAGGGAATTCGCCCCCCCCCCTAGTAAATACTTCATTCTTTGCGCTAAAGTTCAAATTTTGTTCGAATCACAAACTCCTGAATCAAAAAGGCCGGTTAATTAGAATAGACAGCTCTTTTGAAAGTACTAAAAAAAAACTTTAGCGCAAAGAACGAGGTATTGACTAGGGGGCGAACCCCCTCATATACGTAATAGTTTCTGTTCATTTTAATGTTGCTCCTTACTTTCAGTTGAAAAATCTTGTTTTTTTTATTTAATTTCTGATTGTTTTTTTAAATAATGCTGGGAAATCCGGTGCCCCCTTCATAGAAATATCCCTTCCCCCAAGGAAACATCCTACAATCTATTCAGCTCTTTTATTTTATATTTCTTTCGAGCCGCATATTTCTTTCGAATGTAGATTTATATGATACTAATGAAAGATAATCCTAGCAACAAGCACAAAATATTTCCCCACACCCCTGCAACAATCTAATCACCTCTCATCTTTTTATATTTTCCCCTGACACTAATTTTATCTTTCAAAAATACTCCCAAAACTTTTAACTTTGTAGATTTTTGCTTTCTCTTGACAATTCAAAAATCAATGCTAATTAGAATCACGCGCTGGACAAAAACTTTGAAATTGCACTTTTTGAGTTGAACTGTTTTGGAGAAAAAAATGTATTTCTGTCTTGAAATAAAAAATATCTTTCCTCGCTTGCTGGTGGGAATTTCAAAAAGGTAAGCACCAGCGCCATAATTTGCCATGAGGCGGGGGGGGGGGGGGGGGGAGGAGGTTCAACTACCTCCTCCATGCACATTCCACCCCTCCCAGACCCCAGTTTATCCCCCCCCCCGGCTTAAATTTAGTTTATGCAAAAAAATCTTGTCAAAACTAAGATAAACCTGCATAATTCAAGTATCCAGAGAAACAGGGCAGTTTTCTTTTATGGTAATATATGGATCATTTTTCGGTTTTCACTGTCATTTTCACTTGATTTGGGAAAATCCATCTTTGCCCCCCCCCCCGGGATTTTGACAAAATTACGCCACTGGTAAGCACGTGTGTAATGCTTCCCACAATGGCTTCCACTTTAGAAGCAATTTAACTTGCAAAAAGCAGATCCTTCTCTTCTTTCTCCTTAGGAACCTCTTTTCCCTAGCACTTTAGTCCATCAAAACTTTAGCTCATCAACACTTTAGTATGTAAAGTTGAGTTAAAAAACCTCAGCATACTTCATAGTTCTGGGTAGTTGGAAATTAACATAATTTTTTACACTACCTCTTTCAAGAAACCTAAACGTGCAGCATGGAGCTTCTCTAGTAATTACAAAATTAATTTTTATTTTTAATAAATCAAGCAATCTTAATTAATAAACTAATTTAATCAAATAAATGATTCTCATTTTGATTAATTAACTTTAATTAATTTTTATCTAACTATGTATTTTCTACTTATTCTTGAAACCATGTCTACTTGCTTTAATACTCCAGCTACTCCTTTTTCGACCCTGTCAAATGGAAAAACTGGCAAGCAATTCAATCGACAGTCTTGGAAGGTTCTCTATGAACTATGATAAACGACGCAAGAAATTGCAGATTTATAGGAAAAAGTAACTTTTTAGCGCGCCTATAAGTTCAAATATCTTCAAGTTCTAGATGCACCCAAATTTAATTGGCAGACTTTTATAATCAGAAATTGTAAATTTGAACAAAAACATTTTATTATTGAGGAATAGCATTTTGTAGATTTCTTGCTGAATTATTCTTTTGACTTTATTTCTTCTTTAATTTTTCTTTTTTTGAGGGTTATTTTGAATTAGGCTTACCATCCAATATATTAGGGAATTTCTTTCGTATTCGAGCGAATTGCCTACCACTAAAAAACAGAAATATAGTTTTTGGTAGAAAAAGACTGGCCGCAGACGCAGATTATTTTTGCCTTATATGTAATCTAAACCAGCAAGAAATTCTTTATTATCGGCGGCATCTTACTCTTAAAGATTGATGATGTTCCGACTCAAAAGCAAGTTTAGCAACTTCTCCGAGATTCTGGTTTACACTCCGAATTCGGCAAGATCGGACAAAGAGTCAGAAGACCTCTACCCTCAGTTTCAGAACCTAATAGACATCATTCCGAAGAAAGACATCGTTACAATCCTTGGAGACTTCAATGCCATCTTGGGAAACGACAACAGCGGAAAGAAAGATATCTTGGGCAAATTTGAAATGGGACAGATCAACAGCAGATCAACAGGCGAGCGACTCAAAGAATTTTGCCGAGGCTACGACCTTTTGTAACAAACACACTGTTAAAGCACCGGCGAAAAAGGAAAGTCACTTGGTGGTCCCCTTATGGAAGAACTGTCAACAGGATAGATTACATACTTGTATCTAACCCGTGGAAATCTCCGTTCACAGACACAGTGACTAGCCGGAGGAGATTTTGACAGTTATCACAGTCTCATCGTGTCACCACTTCACCTAAGATTAAAGGCCGTTGTCAAACCAAAGCAAAAAGTCCCAAGATCTCGTATGGAAGCCCTGAAACAACAGAAGACGAAAAAGGAGTATAAAGAAAAGCTAAACAAACGACTATCAGAGATCATCGCAAGAAACACCTGACCCATTTAGCCCAACCAATATTGATCAGCTCGCGTTCCAAAGTAGCGAGGCTGTATGTGAAACATTCCAGCTCATCCTTGGCCATAAATCTGCAGGAGAAAGGCCACAGATCACCCAGGAGATCAGGGACATGTGCAACGAGAATCTAAGTCTCTGAAACAAGCAAGATCAAGAAAGCAAGCATAGATTCAGACAACCCAAACGCAAATCAAGAAGAAAATTCGTCAGGCACTTAAAGACATGATAAACGAAAAGTGATAACAGTTCGAAGAAAAACTTCTCAGGGGGTAACTCGCACCTCGAGTTATAACGTGCTAAGGAGCTAGCGAGTTGTAAAGATACTAAGTGCCTGCATCTCTGGGATTAAAACGGGTACAAAATTACCTACTCATACTGGAATCCGAGATCATTGGAAAGAGAACATTCAGGAAAAGCCACATCTCACAGTAAACAAATATCCTGAAGCCCATGAGAAGTTCCCCCCCCCCAAAAAAAAAAAAAGAATAACCAACTCTAAGGTTAGAGGTAGAAGCCGCTCCTAAATCTCTCAAATCAAACAGTTCGTGGTAACGAACTGTAAGTAAGGAGCGACCCGGCTCAATGGTAACCGAAACTCTAGAAAACGGGATTTTGATACCAATAGATACATCAAAAGAGTCAGATTTTAATGTTGATTTCAAATATATAAGTTTCATCAAGTTTAGTCCTACCCATCAAAAGTTACTCGCCTGAGAAAATTTGGCTGATTTTCGAAAAAAGGGGAAAAGACCCCCTAAAAGCTATAGAACCTTAATGAAAATCACACCATCATATTCAGTGTATCAGAGAACCCTAATGTAGAGGTTTCAAGCTCCTATCTACAAAAATGTGGAATTTTGCATTTCTTGCCAGAAGAAAGATCACGGGTGCGTGTTTATTTGTTTTTGTTTTTTTCCAGGGGTGATCGTATCGACCCAGTGGTCCTAGAATATCTTGGGAGGGCTCATTGGAATTGGAATTAAAAGTTCTAGTGCCCTTTTTAAGTGACCAAAAAATGGAGGGCAACTAGGCCCCCTCCCATGCTCATTTTTTTCCCAAAGTCACCTGATCCAAATTTTGAGATAGCCATTTTGTTCAGCATGTTCGAAAATATTATAAGTATGTCTTTTAGGATGACTTAATCCTCCGAAGTTCCGGGGGCTTGAGTTGTAGCTGTACGGGTTGAGTTGTACGGGGGCTCAGTCAAACAATGGTTCAGTCAAATAGGGTTGAGCTGCACATGGGTCTGGTTGCACGAGCGTTCAGTAAAATAGGGCTGAGTTGCACGGGTGTTAAAATAAACGGGGTTCAGTTGCAAAAGGATTCAATTAAATGTAAATAAGTTGTATGGAAGCTGAGTTACATTGGTTCACTTACACCCACACCCTTTTATACACACGCATAACGTCATTGCAACACTATCATGTTCTATTATGCTCTTTAAATGTATTTGAATGTGACACCATTCACATGATAAATGTTAGTTTAAAAAAAAAAATAAAAACTCTAAATAAAGTCAATCGAAGGGTGCTCGTCCTACCAGTGACCCACCAAAATATTGTCATGCCTCACCAGTAGGGCGTGTGCCCCACGTTGGGAATCATGGATCTAAAGGCTCAATGAGAGTTGGGGTGTTTTGGCATTAAAATGCACCCTTTGAGGTACCTCCCTCCCTCCCTAACCACAAAACAGTTAGATAACCCACTGTAGAACTTAAAACGAACAGAAATTATTCCGTATATGAAAGGGGCTGTCCCCTCCTCAACGCCTCGCTGTTTACGCTAAAGTTTGACTTCCTCACAACTCTTTTTTTTAAACAATTAAATTTTAATTTAAAGTTTTTATTGTTTAAAAAAAATTAAGTTGTGAGAAAGTCAAACTTTAGCGTAAAGAGCGAGGCGTTGAGGAGGGGACAGCCCTTTCATATACCGAATAATTTCTGTTCGTTTTAAGTTTTAACGTTCCTCAGCCCAACTGCCCAGCCTCTGAAGAAAGAATTAATACCTGTCACCCATGAGGACGACCTCCAAAGTGCTAACAGAAAATTTTTCTGACCCCCCCTTACCGGTACCACTGAGGACTGCGACAAACAGGAAGGCATACCGAAAATACTGTCAAGATGCCATTAGAGGAGAGAATCCGAGTCGGCCAACTCGGCCAGATGGGATTTGGGTATGTAAGTAAAGTGTAATCTAGGATTGGAGGATGTGGCGCATATTCTAGCAGGGTGCCAGCAGCTTTCTCAGTTAAGAAGTAATTTTTTTCAGGTGAAACCCTTGACTTCCCCAGATATCCTGCAAACAGCAAAAAAAAGAAGAAGTTTAGGTTTACAAATATGTTAATAAAATGGGAAATAAAGAAAAGAAATTCAAGTTTTGTTCCATGTGCTTTGTTTTTTCGGTAAGGGGAGAGATGATTATTTTTCATGTTCCGATATTGTACTGTATGCTTCAGAATACTGCTATGTATGGCTTTGATCAGCTCATAAACATTTGTTTGCTTATTCTTTTGATTTTAGCCTAATCATACCTCTATTCTAAGCGCCGCTGCCATATGGCTATATGAGACCATTAGGGGGTGGGCATTCTGAAAATGTATCTCTTTTGTTTTAGCATGCCTCCCTCTCAAGAGTCGGTATTTTATATGTTTACCGTCCATAATAAATGCTTTTAAATTTGTGTCACTGAAAAAGCTGATTTTAGTAGCTTTGTGCGTCCCCGGCTGAAAGCACAAATTCGGGCACAATATGCTATTGTTCGTAATGTCCTTCCCGGCTATAATGATCGGTTTCTACTATTTTGTGTTTTATGAAGACTGAACGACTCCAACAGAGTTGATTATATTATTTTTTATATAATATATAATGTGATTATACCAATATAATATATATAACTAATATAATATGATTATATTCATATTAGTTGATTGGTTATTGGTAATTATTCGTTGATTATAATGGTTATGCAACAAATTTTAAGTTATATGTGAGACATATTATTTGTGTTAATAATCCATAGATAACGGGAAAAAAATTGCTTCTTTTTGCACTCGAACCTAACACGACAGGATTTTTGCAACGCATTGCAGCCCATGATAAACGCTTGAAAGTTTTTAGGCGGTGTTGGAAAAAAAAAGTCTTTTGGAGCATGTTTTATTACTCCCTTTAAGGAGAAAATTCGGATACAAAAAGGTCCATTCTGCAATATTCTTCCATATTAGATTGATCGGTTTCAACTTTACTGTAGTTCATGAAACCCTACAAAACACGCCCTCGACTTGAGGTTGTAATATCCTTAGTATCCTCAGCTTGAGGTTGTAATATTCTCAGTATCCTCAACTTGAGTTTGTAGTCTCCTTAATATCCTCAACTTGAGGTTACAATATCCTTAGTATCCTCAAATTGAGGTTGCAATAGCCGTAGTATCCTCAAATTGAGGTTTTAAAATCCTTAGTATCCTCAACTTGGGGCTGTAATATCCTTAGCATCCTCAACTTGAGGTTGTAATATCCTTAGCATCCTCAACTTCAGGTTGTAGTACCCTTAGCATCCTCAACTTGGGGTTGAAATATCCTTAGTATCCTTAACTTAGGGTTGAAATATCCTTAGCGTCCTCAACTTGGGGTCAAAATATCCTTTTTAGCCCCAACTTGAGGTTGTATATCCTTAGTGCCCTCAACTTGAGGTTGTAATATCCTTAATATCCCTATATTTGAAAAATGGTATAGAAGTCCTAAGAAGGTTAAAACGTATAGTAGTCAAAACGGTCAGTAGACTGAAGCAAATGGCTTACGAAAAGCGTCTGCGCCAGTTCATACTCTTTACACTTACGCATCGAAGAAAACGCAGCGGTGTGGTTTTAACCCACAAGATTCTACACAAAACATGTTTCCAGGTCTTGTTACCCCCTCCCTCTCCAAGTACCACATTACAAGGGGAATTTCAAGAACCTCATGAAGTAGCATTGTACCACAAGAGACAGAATCAATTTCTTTATCTAGCAAATAAGCAATCTGTCATATTCAAGAAGTTTTTCAAGAGATCTAGCAAATTACCGACAAAAAAAGATACCGAAATTATCTTCAGAAGAAAATCGATAGATGGCTCTCGGACTGAGAGCCAAGTTTCAAATTTAAAAAAAAACGTGCTGAATATGCAGATGGCAGCATTATTAAAAATTAAATAGAAAAAATATGAACAGCATTCTTCTTTACAATAGAATAAAAAGATATTCTCTCGCAGAATAACAAAGGACAACATGAGGCAATTGAAAAAAAAAAAAAATCAGTTTTGAAGATTTAAAAAATACTGATAGATAACTAGTTTGCATTCAAACTCTTCTTGAAACAACTATGTTATTATATAGTAACGATATTATATTACGTCGCTGATCTATCTAATATTAATGGTTTGCATGTCACAAAATATTTCACTTTTTTTAATACTTTTAGAACGAGGAGTAAACAATATTGGGTTACTTATCTAATATTGGACAGACATGTAGTCCAAGGGGATGATTCCTCCCTTGAGATTCAATAATTGATTAAGCAACTTCTGAAAATATGGGTGAAAACAAGATATTTCTATGGTTTTATCCTAATAGGTTTCTTGACCTCCAAACCCCCCAATTTTTTTTCAGACAACATACCATACTGAACTATTTATTAATAGCTAAAATTTAATAAAAAAAGAACCAAATATGTCAACAACAAAAAATACGACATAATTCACGCTAGAATTAAAAAAAAAATGAAAACGGCTGCATGGGGAGAAAAACAAAATGGGCAAACTAAAGGAGGGGAACAGCGCATGTGCCGCCATGTAAAGAAATACGAATGTACAGAGAAAAACAAAAATGGCGCAATTGGAAGAACAATTGCGAATTTGCCGTTCAAAACAGCGCAAGTGCCGCTTCTCGTGGTAAGAAAATAAATACAAAAGCTTGTAATATTTGCGAAAAATATTAAACATCTCCGGCGAAAAACCGTTTTTTCGAAGCTTTGCTCCATCCCCTCTAGAATTCTTCGTGTTGTTGCCAAAAGTGAAAAGTCATTTTCATCTGGCCAATCGCCATCTACCTCCTTCGTTTTTAACCATTTCTTAACTGAGAACCTGAAAACGACACTTAAAGAAGCGTAACTTCTACACTAGTGATCAAAATTTTGGATTGTTTGAAATAAGTTTACGGCTTAAGTCCTCAAGAATAACTGAGAATTGCCACTGTTTTTTCTTCTGTCAGTTCTGGGAGTGGTTCATCATCAATGGGGTATATTTTTCCAAAAGGTCCGACACATATTTCACCTGGGTTTGGCCCAGGAGGAGGAGCTTCATTTTTAGGTTTTCGTCCTCTTTTCTTTTTAGATTTTTGAGGAGATTTTTGAACTGGCTTGAAATCCCTATCTTCTTGATCCTGGATTTGACGCTGAAATAAGAATGTATTTTAGTTTTTTTAATTTAAATTTAATTTTTTTATTCAATTAAAATTCGTTAAATTAACTAAAAACGAGTTAAACTAAGCTAAAAATTATAATTAAAAACACTATAAGGGAACACATTTAGTTTTAAAGAAAAAAAAAAACAATAGGCTGTATTATTAAAACTAATAAAAATAATATTTTAAAATGAGCTGCAAGCTATGTAACATATCATGAGGCTGAAAATATGGTTGAGATTTTAAACACCGAATGAATGTTGTGAGTGATGTATTTTTTATTGTATCGTATTTTTTTTTTAGATTTTTTCTTATTAAAACGCTTAAGCTCTAAGCGTGAGAACTGCGAGGGCGTATCCTAGATTTTTGTTCGGGGTGTGATTGTTTTTTGACGGGGAAGGTAGAACAAAAACTTAATAAAATTGTTTATATTCATTTTGTTAAGTTTCTACGAGTCGGGCAATTTATTTTTTTTTTGGGGGGGGGGGGGGGCTGGTCAAACCCGATACCCCCTCCCCCTGGAAACGGCCTTGAAGGACTGCAATACATACTTCAGCCAATTCACCACTAAAAGTTATTACCGGGTTTCCATGGTTTCAATAGCTTTTGGTTGTTATGAGCAAGAGCTGGACAAGCTCTACTTAGTTAGTGGGAGTCACCAGTTTTAAATGTGATAATCCAAAATTAATTACAAGATTTGCGAAAGGTGAATCACCTTTGAATAGTTGATGTTTTAACATTTAAAAGAGAGTCACTGGCAAACGTTGTATTTAATCTTTTTTCTGCAAATTATACATTTTTTGCACCAACTCTGACCTATTAGTTCGAATGATTTCCTTTACAAATGTTCGAATTTAATGAAGCGTCTGTTAATGAGGACAAATGACAAACAATAGAAGGTCTTTATTATCGATGTTATGAATCATTATATTATTATCGGCTTTTATTATCGATGTTATGAATATCGACCTTCTATGGTTCCCAATTGGATTCAACGCGATAATCTATAACTATATGCAGTGGTGTAATTTCGGCAAAATCTGGGGGGAGGGGCAAAGTTGGAGCCAAATTTCCCAAATAAAATGAAAATTGCACAGAAAACTGAAAATGAGCGATATAGAACCATAAAGTAAACTCATTTCAGAAAAACCATACAATATTAACGGCCGCAAAAACTCTGAAACAAAAAGCATTTCTGCAGAGGCGTA
>CM051276.1:38786327-38823827 GCA_027921565.1 Artemia sinica
AACAATATAACGGCCGCCAAAAAACTCTGAAACAAAAAGAAATTCTGCAGGAGGCGTAATTTCATCAAAATCCTGGAGGAGCAAAAAATAGTGGCAATTTCCCAACATCAAGGAAAAAGGGAGAAAAAATGAAGCCCATACAGTACCTGTAAGGGAAAGAATAATTAAAGAAAACCGATACATTTCGAGGATGCGTTGAATTATGTACGGTTTCTCTTAGTTGACAAAAATTTTGCAAGGAACTAAATTTTAAGCTGGGGGGTGGGGACAACTGGAGTCCAGGGAAGAGGGCTGAACCGAGGTCCTCAGAGGGGTAGTTGCCCCTTATGCCCCATAGAAAATTACGCCCTGACTATAAACGATACCTCCACAAGGATGGGGGGCTGGGCTAGCCATAAAAAAACATGCCGATTAAAATGCAGTATTTTAATGTTTGGGCCCCTTACCCCACACCTAAGAGTTAGATTTGGCTGGATCCATGTGAGATACCTATTATAGCACATATAACATGTCAGGGTGGGTGCTATTTTAAAGCCATCCTGCACGCAGCGGGATGTTTTGCTTTTGGTGCTTGCCACTAGATCGCTTCCACTCTGTTTCTCAAAACTATCTCAAACCTGCTGCCACTAGAAAAATTGGTGACTAAAAAGTAAAACTAGTCATGTTTCAGACACCTCCCCCTCCCAACACCGGAAGATCGGAAACAAGCTTATGAGACGTGAAACGAGCTAGAACAAACTAATGAAACCTAATTTGAAGCATCAGACGAATAAACCCCACAAGCATACGAAAATCTTCTATTGTCCTAGAGCTTTTAATCTGCAAACTATGCCTTGCTTGCATATGGGGCAGGACTAATGAAATCCTCCTATCCCAAAGATTGGCCCAACACTAAGACAAACAATCAAAAACGCAATTTTGAGGCTCTTTAGGTTTCTTATGATCCTATTAAGGTTGAACCACGTACAAAATTAAGTATTCTTTTCCTGGGTGAATTGTAGTTTAATACTTAAGTTTTTATTTTTTACAGACGTAAAATAAAAATAAAAAAATTAATATCACCGTTAACATCTGCCACAAAAACTCAAAATTTTCGAAAACACAATTCCTGCATGTCATGTCTTCTGTAACCATAGGAGGGTAGAGGTTGTAGAGGTTAAAAAAGGAATTCCACCATATTGGCCTAGCCAAAGACAAATGCCAAAAAAAAAAAAAACAAAAATGGAATTTTCGAGGCTCTTCAGAACTAAGTACTTCATTGCTTAGCGCTGAATTGTGTTTTATTACTCAATTTTTATTTATTCATGTTATCAGCTTTACCCCACGCCACATAGCCACGTTCACCAGCCCATTACTGATTCAAAATACTCACCCGACAGTTTCTTTTCACTAATAAACTCAGGAAGCATCATAGAAATTAGGTCTTTCCCTTCGTATTCTCTTTCGGTTTTTCGACGGATCGATGGCGGGGTTGTGTTCCACTGGAGCTTGTGCTCCATTCCTTGGTGTGCAAGGACACACTCATTTTGTTAACTGTGTGTTTGGAATATTATAGTGAAGATTCTTTCTATGTCACAGAAGTTACTCGAAGATTTCCAGCTTCAGCTATTTTTTAAAAAAAGTGAAATCCACAAGAACACTTCACTGATTACCAAACAGAGCATACTAGAATCGAAAAAAAAAAAAAAAAAAAAAACGTTTGTACCATATACCAAGAAGAAAAGTAGGAACGTATGCAAGGATAGGGAGGGCTCGATTCCACTCCACGAAATCCAAAACCAGAATTTAGTAAGTATGATTTATTAGTGAACTGAAATACCAAGAAAAAAGAAGAAAACTGTGTTTTTTTTGTTTATTTTTTTTTTTTTCATTACCTCCCCCAATAAAATATCCTGCGTTTATCTATAGCCTTGTATGCTCGCGCTTACAAGTTATGTAAAAAATAGCCCAGTGGTAAACATAATAAAATAGACAAAAAATAAATTTCTCAACATCCAGAAGAAATGAAACTGAAGAGAGCACTTTAAAACAATCCAACCAGTGATGTCAATGGGCGAGGGCCATTTTTGCCTCGCTCTTAGACTATGAAAAACACCTTAATTGAAATTTCCCATGAAAAATACCTTTTTTTTTAATGTGAAAAAAGCACCCACCCCTCTGGACCTTAAAAAAACAACATAATTTTGACCCCCTCCCCCTCTTCAGCCTTTTTTAAAAAAATCGGGCACCAAATGACCTGCTGTCCGTTTTTAGCAACAGCAAACTGTTTTTTGGCAATCATCTAAGAACTGTTGGAAATATCAAAAACGAATTCTAGGAATGACAAAGGTGATATTATTCAATCATGATATAGAGTCATTTGGTCTGCAGGCCTAAGAATTTACCACCACACCCTCCCCCCCCCCCCCCCAAAAAAAAAAAAAAAAAAAACAAAATCTGATTTTCACCGTATTTATCTATTTTTATGTCAGCCCATTCTGTAATAATAATAAAAAAAAAACTATGAGCCCTACCAAACAAAGCCTCTTTTTTTCTTTAATCCAAACACCTCTCAGTGGTGCCAACATCTTTAAATCATGCCATTCAGAGGAAATATAGCCAACAAATGCCTCTTTGAATTACCAAAAGATTTTGAACCTTTCGATTTTCACAAAACAAATTAATTTTATTTTTTAGCATGGGTAGAAGTGATGTGTTGTACTCTTTTATCTGCCGAGACTAGTAGGTTACTGTAAGATTGTAGAAGGAGAGGAAAAAATTTTGTTTATTCATTTTTATTGTCAGGAAAATAAATTCTTCTCTTGTAACTTAGTTTAAGAAACCGATTCAAGTTTAAAGACCGGTTTAAAAGCTACTACTAACTGTTTTTTTTTCTTTCTGATAAGACCATTGTAAAGTACCTTATAGACACTAAAATCTGCTCTTTTTGATGCCATATAATTCTAGAGTAGAAAAGTGGGAGAAAACGTAACAAGGGTATGAATGAATTCAGCCTTTGGATTTAATATCAACTTGGTGGACTGTGATGAAAAAAAGTGAGAGAAAGGAGAAAAAAAGCCAAGACAGACAGTTTGAGTGAGATGCACAGTTGGCATAAGCCTTTTCAGAATTGTATATAAAAATGATGTCATTTCACTTGTTGATAGTACCCCAGGATACCCCAGTAATCTCTATGAGTGAGAACCCCGTTCATTAGAGATTTACAATTCCCACACAGTACATCACCTTTTCAACCTCCTTAATAAGTGAAAACTAAACACATTTTGAAACAAAAGTGTCAAACGAAAAAATTTCGTTTATTCATTTTTATTGTCAGGAAAATAATTGAGTTTCTTCTCTGTAACTTATCAAAGGAAATGTTCAATAAACATACCCTGGACTCCTTATATGACCAAAGTTGCTCATATCTTGTGGGAAGGTTAAGGAAGCAACAACCTATATTAAAAGCCATAATTTAACGAAACCCATGTTGACTCTTTAATTTAATTACCTAAACTCGACAATGTCTTTTTGTAAAAGGTTTCTGCATGTTTAGAGAAAACTAAAAAGAAACAAATTTTAATTTTAAAAAAATAAAGGTTTTCTACATCAGTAAAGAGCAAAGTTGAAACTAGAACAAAGAAAATTCTTACTTTGTAGATTATGCAAGATATAAATACACAACTAACTCAAATAAACTGAATTCTGATAATTGTTTTAAATTTGTAGAATACTTAAAACCAAGTGCTTTAACTGAGACTGAGCTTGTTTGAGTTTTTGAAAAGAATTTTTTTCAGTTTTCAAACTAAAAACTTTAATTGAGTTTTCAATATCATGTTTGGGTGAAAGACTAGTGAGAGACTTAGAAATTAGTATTGTATCTTTGCAGGCTACTTATGGGCTTTTCTGCTCTTAAGAGAACATTCTGTTTTTACATTGGTTTTGTGTTTTCAGTAAAGCACTAATTTTTAGGTTTCTACAAATATAGAGAAATGCCCCAAGTCATTTTATTTGAGCTAGTTTTAGAGATGTGGCCTATCTTGCACAAACCATCCACTAAAGATAATCATAAGTACGTTTAAGAATATTAAACCTAGGAGAACTAAGCAGAAAATTAAACCATTCAATTAAAAATCTAATGCCAAGTTGACATTCAAGTTTATAAATCATCAGTTTATAAACCATCGCTGTTTATAAATCTTTTAATTTTGCAGTTTTTCACCATTGTAAGTAGTCCACAAGTGAAACTGAAGGCAAAGGAAAAACAAAAGTTGAACAGAAACAAAAATAAAATCAGAATTCCAAAAATTTTAAACAGACAGTTCCCAATAATACCCACGTCGTGTTCTCTTAAAATTTTAAGATAGCCATTTTGGTTTGAAAAAAGCTTAAAAAAAAAACTAAATAAAAGGTTTCCCTGGTTTGGCAAGAACCTCAGAGCCCCAGGGGTTCTTTCCCCAAATCATGCAAATTACCTATTATTCACAAAAACAGTTTTAGTAGAAGAAATGGTTATGTTGGTCTTGGTTATCCAAAAAATCAGCTTGAAACTCTTAAGAATTGTGTTGCTAGGCCAGGATTTTCCCAGTCTCCAGAGGGGTATACTCCTGAAAAAAATATGTATACCTCAGTAAATCAAAAGATGTTATGAGGTAAAGTTTTGGATGAGGGGCTTTTTTGCCCTTCTCGAAAAGTAATTGATTAAGCAATGAATTTTTCAGGGCCGTTTTGGGGCCCAAATTATTTCTATATGAAGGTTTTAAGAAGAGTCTACCTCCACCCCCTCCGAGGGCACTGACCTTTAACAAACTTGTGTTCTAAAAGTAAAAATTTTCCAGACATAGATATCTACAAACATATACAAAAATCAAGGAAAGTGCTTGCCTGAGCTCATAACTTTTGTTCATGATTTTTAAGGTTTTAAAAAAATTGAAAAAATATATCTCACAAACTATAGAAAAAAAAAAATCAAAATATTGGCTTAAAATTTCACCCTACTCAAACAGTTTTAGAACTCATATTTTTAAAATCTAAACTCAAAAGAAAAGTAGATTCAAATCAAATTTGTGGAATTTTTTCAATGTTAAATAATTAGAGACCTGTCTTTTATGCAATTTGCTTAGCCTTGGATTAGGGAAAAAGTAGGGATAGGAAATTGAAAACGCTTCCCTAGGCATAAAATTTTGGTCTGAATGATTTTTTTTAAAATCTCATTCTCCCAACTGCTTTTCTAATATAGCAAAAAAAATCCTCCTCTGGAATTTTACCATTATGTACACCTGAGTTTTCAAAACGGAATAATCTACAATATATAATATATGACTTGGGAGATCACAATTGGAAAACTATCTGAAGATAAATAAAAAGTTCAAATAGGGATAAAATCTTTTAATAGACAGCAATAAATTTTTTAAAAAAAAATACTAGATATTCTGGTCATATATGCAGTGACCGTCATGAGTATTAACTACTGACGAATATCACTGCATATGTGACGGAAATATCTAATATTTTTGTGAAATTTTTGGTGATCACTGTTTATTAAAAGGATTTTATCCCTATTTGAAACTTTTATTTATCGTCATGGAAAAGGCAGTAGTGTGTCGTCGAAATTGTCTAAAATTTCTGAACTGTGTTAACCTTGTTTTTGGGAAGAAAGGGACAAGTAGACCTGAATTTTGACTTGGGTGTTAGTAAGATATAAATTAAAAGACATGATTAATATCAAAGTTATTAAAAAGTAGCATAAATGATTCGTCGCAAGGATGGCTTGATGATGAAGTTTAAACTTTAAGAAAGTTTTGTGAAAAAGGGAGGGGGGATGGTACTAAACACAATTTTCCTTGATTTGTCTGAAAGTTTTGGCACTGTTAGAACACATTTATTGTTAGTAAGCAAGGTAAATCAAAAGACACTTTGCATTACCATGTTGTAATAAAAAATAGCATATCTGCAATATTTTGAAGCAGTTTTTGTGATTTGTGAATCAAGTTGACATTTTCAGGGAGTCCTGGGAAGGAAAGGGGCAAATGAACCTAATTTTTTTTTGGGTATCAGTGCAGTATGTCCCTTCTTCAGAAGGAAATACTATAATAACAAATCTTCTGAAGGGAATACTGTACTAACAAAAGAACAGTACTATTTGATAGGCAAATCAACTCTTTCCTGATTATGCTAATTAAAACTTAATATTTGCTGACATGACAAAAATGACCCCCCCCCCCCGATGGCATCAAATATAGCCCTAGGCTATATACAACAGGGATAAAAATATTATGCAAATGAAATCCTTATTTTATAACTTATGACAGGTTTGTATTATTCAGAATTTCAAATTTCCTTTCATTGTACAAATATCCTTTGATTATTTCTAAACAATATATTTAATCACTGATCTAAATTTTTCTGCGGTGACATAATGCTGTTGACAGGTTAAGATAACCCATTAAAAAATATGATCATTCAAGAAACTGAGGAAATGGGAGAAATATATCCTTTAGGGCTATGGGGGTAGGGAGAGGGAGGATACTTTATCATAATAGAAACCATTATATTAGGTAAGATGGGTAGAATGCTATCTTTTATGCAATTTTCTAAGCCTTGGTATAAGAAAGGATTAGTGATAGAAGAATAACAACACATTTCCAAGACATAATTTGTTAGGCTGTGAATTCCTCCTGAAAGTTTCATTCCTCTAACTCAACTGCTCCCCAAGATAGAAAAAGGGCTCTAGGATTTTTACCATCTTTGCACTTGAGTTTTCAAAATGATATCATCAGTAGAATGAGATCTGAGACCCTCAATTTTGACATTTGGGAGGGGTTAGAAGTGTAGCATCCTGCTGAGCTTGCCTGCTTAATAATTGCTTGCATGTTTTTTGCTTGTTTTGCTTTGCTTTACTTGTGTGCTTATATTGTTTTATTTATAGGAACTTGGGTCATATTAAAGAGTTAAATCAACTTGAGCTATAGGAATTCTACAAGAAGTAAATCAAAAGACTTGATGGGTATCTAAGTTACCAAAGTTGATATAAGCTATCTAAGTTATGCAATATCATGAATGACATGAGGATAGAGTTTAAACTTCAAGATAGTTTTGGGGAGAGACAGAGGAGAGGGACTAAGATCATTTTCTCTCTGATCTACCCAAGGCCATACCCAGAGGGGGGGGGGGTTGAACCCCTCCCGACATGTTTGTTTGACTCGTAAAAAGGTAACAAAAATAGAAATAAACAAATTTTGTATGCATTTTTTTTTTGTATTTTTTTGTATACCCCCCCCCCCAAAAAAAAAAAATCTTTGAGTAAAACCCCCTCCAAAAAAAAATCCTGGGTACAGCCTTGGATCTACCTAAAACATGTTTTTTTCTTCACAGTACATGTTTGTACTGTGGAATAAGAAACTATTAATAGTTAAATAGCAATATAAGTCAGAAGATATTATGGGTTGAAAATAATTTTTTAAACCACATTGGCCTACCATAACAAAATGATAACACTAAAGAAATGAAAATCAAGAATAGTCAAAGAAATGAAGATTCATCATGGTTTGAGTCTCTCTAAAAGAAAGATAAAATCTAGAGCAAAATCTTGGGGGAAGGGCAATGTGACAAGGGCGCCAATAAGTAAAATCTTGGGGGAGCCAATGTAACAAGGGCACAAATAATTGACCAAATTGACATATTTATTTTAAAAAAAGAATAAAAAACAGAAAAAAAAAAAAAAAAAAAAAAAAAAAACAAGGAATGAGATCTATAGAAAAAAAATATTGGGGCCCCAGGCCCCCCCCCCCCCCCCCACCCCCTGGATCTGCCACTGCTCCAGATGGAGGCATACTAGAACAAAAAAACAGACACTTTTAAATTGCTAATTTTGTGTTTATTTTAGTTGTTTTGTTTCCCACATTTGACAGGCAAATAGCATCATGTTCCAAACCTGATAGCTATAGTTTCACATGAAATCAAATGAAATTATATTATCAAAAAAATGACCTATAAACATGGAAGAAATAGGAAAAAAAAAAAAAACAAAAAGATAAAATAATGGATACTTGTGCATATTATAAAGTAAGAATTTTATCATTTCTTATGTTAGTTTTTTTTGTACAGCTTAGGACTATATGAGACCATCAGGGAGGCACTGGGGATGAAACTGTCAAAAACACACAAAAGCATAAACATAAAATCAGAAATCTCAATGTCTCCATTTTTGTTCTAGCAAGTCTCCTTCTGGAGAGCCCCTTCTAAAACCTTTACCAGCCTAGGATATAACTTAGGCCTATATATAAGTTTAGATTCTTTTGACTTAAAGAAAAAGTTTCTAGGATTGTTGCTAGCCAAATCCTAAGTAGCCCAGTCCCAACCATTAGCCCATCTCAACCATTTACAAAAAAAAAAAAAAAAAAAAAAAAAAAAAAAAAAAAAATCAGTATTGCATCCAAGATTAGGAGCCTGTTCTATTTTTTAATCAAACGTATTTTTGAAGATTGGTAGCCTACCGGGGTAGGCCTCTTAACCGTATGATTCATGCTGAAAAAGTTGATTCTCCTAATAACTTAATGAAATATTTGTAACAGTCTAGATTAGGGACTACAGAGAAGGAAAACGTGTTAAGAAAAACAATTCTTACTTCTTACTATGCATAATAATCATAGCTAACACATTTTTACCACAGCTCACTATACTTCACCTCCTCCCCCTTCCAACCCCTCTAATGTGCAAATATATAGCCCAAATTATATATTTCCCATGCACTGTTCCAATACATCTCTCTTGTTTCAACCCATGTACCAATCAATTAAATCAACTGTGACAGTGAGGTTTTATACTGACCCGTGTAGTGTTTTGAGTGGAGTCTCTCAGGTTAGTTGCTTAGGACCAAATTTGGTTTGTATATTTATAAATGATTTGCCATAATTAATTCAACTATATATAGGTAAAATCAATATGTTTGCAGATGATGTAAAGCTTTATAGGGGCACATCTTCCCCAGTTAATGTGGCTCTTGTGGAGGATGATTTAAATGTGTTGGTTTGATGTAACTTAAATCAATGTTTGTTAATCAGGAGAAATGCCATGTGGTGAATTATCAAGTGAATGCATTAGCCTACCAGTATTCCATTGGTGATATAGTGATATGTTCAATTGATTCTATTAGGGACCTTGGTTGTTGTTTCTGATAATCAATTGAGGTTTGATAAACAGGCACTAGCTGCATTGCACAAAGCAAACTATACTTTACTTTGTATCAAAAGAATTTTTAAAGGTCTAACCAGTGAAGCTTTACTACACTGTATAAGACAATGACACTGTTTGTCTTTTTTATACTGTATACTACAGTGTAAGACCCAATGACATTGTATAGACAATGACATTGTCTATACAATGTGTAGTATAAGACAATGACATTGTCTTATACTACACTGTATAAGACAATGACATAGTTGAATATTGCACATCTGTGTGGCATCCAACAAGAAATATGATTCACAGATTAATGAAAAAGTGCAAAAAATATACATTGAAATTTAATCCTTATTTGAAGTATTTGCCATATGAGTGTAGGCCAAGCTGTTTGAGTCTATCATCTCTGCAATTCAGGAGGAATAGACTAGACTTATTTAATACATTTTGAATTCTTAAAGGTGTTGATAATACATCTCTTAGTGATTTCTGTCAGTTCAGCCATTATTCACCCACACAGCAGAAACTCATTAAAATTGAACCAGGAAAGGGTTTTAAGAAATGTTGGACAGGGTTCTTTTATAAACTGGGTTAAAATTCTAGTTTAGCTACTTTTTGCTATCTTGGGAAAGGGGGTTCTGTTATGAGACTAAAGCATGTCTTGGAAAAATATTTTAAGTAAACTACCTGCACTCTTTCTCCTCTAGAGGACCCTGACCTTTGATGACCTTTAAATATCTTTGTGTTCTAAAAGTGAAACCTTGCAAAATAGATCTCCTGCTTAACTAAAATACAACAAAGCTGTTTTCAGCTTCACAACTTTGCTCAATCCCAATTTATGAGGTTTTCAAAGATCCACAAATATATCTCCTAAATTTCAAAAAAAAGCTTATTGATATGGCTTAAAATTCTACTCAAATAACAGGAATTGAATTTTTTGAACTAAAACTAGAGAAAAAGAAACTGATAACTGAAAATTATGGTTTAAATGTAGTTTTGTCAAAATTGCAATAGGTACCTGTCAAGTAGGGTAAAAGACTGCTTTTTGGGAAAGATCACTTTTCTTTGACATTCTGGAAAAATAGAGACAGGCTTTTGGACCACCTCTATTTTACCTCAGCATGATGCAATGTGAGGGTAGTAGTAACAAGAGCTCCACCTTCTTGGTGAAAATTATGACGGAAATATAATAGTTTTGAAACAAATTTGGGCTATATATTTGCAAAACTATAGGGGGTGGTGAGGGTGTGATGGTAAAGTATGGCATATATGCTTTACCTTCTTTTTTTTTATTGGGTTAAATAGGTTTGGTTAGGTTAAAATAGGTTTGTTTAGGTTATGCATTTAATATATGCTATGATTTTACCATCACCCCCCCCCCTGCTAATGTGCAAATATATAGCCCAAATTTGCTTCTAAACTATTATATTTCATCATAATTTTTGTTTTATTTCGATTAGCATTCACAAAACTTCACTTCTCAAGTGTGTTTTACATAATAGACAAGTACCTTTTGCTCAATTGGATACTGGTTTTTACCCTAGGCAAATTTCTAGTGGGTCATGTAATTTAGCTAGGGTGAAAGTGAAAACATCATTTGATGTCTTTTTTTAAGCTCTTTCATAATTTAATAATTGCTTCTGGGGCTAATTGCATCTTGAGCCCTTAAAAGGGCCCCAAAAGCATTTTATATGAATAATGAAAAAAGCATAAAAAAATCATTAAATGATGCTTCACTTTCAACCTTGCTAAATTATATGGCCCACTGCAAATTTAACCACCCCACCCCCTAATGTGCAAAATATATACCCTGAATGTTGATGACAAAGTTTTTTGAATTGCAAAAGTTCAGCAATATTTTTGTTGATGGCATTTGAAAAACTTGAAACAGAAGGAAAAAATGGTTTATATTTGAGTTGCTAATAAATGAGGTTATAAAAATGAGGTTTGAATTGTTATAAATGGTAAAATTCTAGTTTAGCTACTTTTGCCATCTTAGAAAGGGGTAAGATTAATAAAACTTTACCTCTGAAAGGGGTAAAGAAAATAAAACTTTTAGGGATGGATCCAGGGCCAAAAACATACTCTAGGAAGGTATTGCCAAGCCTCTGTGTTAACTCTCTTATGATTTCAAGTCTTAGAAAATGATAAATTTCTAGTGGGCCCATATAATTTAGTTAGGATGAAAGTTGAAACATCATTTAATGCCTTTCTATGCTCTTTCATAATTCAATATATGCTTCTGGGGCTAATTGCATCTTGAGCCCTTACATAACCCCTTACATAACCAAAAATACTTATTTATAAGGTAATATTCTACTTTGGCTACCTTTGGGTAATCTTGGAAAGAGATAAGGTCAGGATAATGAAACATTCAGGGATAGGTCTACAGGCTAATGTATGTCCCAGGAAGTATTTTTCAGAACCTCCCTCTATTCTTTTCTCTCCAAAGGGTCCTGTAATTTGCCTACATGACAGGTCTATACCTATTGAAAATTTTGACAAAACAACATTTTACCTTAATTTTCAGTTTTTAGTTTCTTTTTCTCTGGCTTTAGTTCTGAAAATGCAATTCTTGTTATTTGAGTAGCCTAGAATTTTAAGCCATATCAATGTTTTTTTTTTAATTTGAGAAATGTATCTGCATATCTTTAAAACCTTATAAATTGGGATTGAGCAAAGTTGTGAAGCTGAAAAACAATTTGCTGTACTTCATTTAATCCAAAGATATATTTTGCAAGATTTCACTTTTATAAGACAAAGATTTTTAAAGGTCATCAAAGGTCAGTACCTGCTAGAGGGAAAAGGAGTGAAGGTAGGAACTTCAGAATACTTTCCAGGACATACCTTTAAGCCTTTAAACCCATCCATGAGAGAGTTTAATTTTCCTGACCTAACCCCTTTCCAAGATAGTCAAAAGTAGCTAAAGTAGAAATTTACCAAAATACCTTCCTGGGACATACTTAGTCTGTAGACCCATCCCTGAAAGTTCATTTTCTTAACCTAAACCCCTTCAAGATAGCCAAAGTAGAATTTTACCAAGGTCAGGACCCTCTCAGAGGGAGAATAAGTGGGAGAAAGGAGGTAATTCAAAATACCTTCTACTACTACTAACTACTAACAACTCACCACAGCACCAAGCGGCCTGAGGCAACACAGCTACGCATGCTCCTCCTCCATCCCAAACTATTCAAAGCCTCCCTTTTTACACCCGCCCCCGAAGGCTAGCTTCTAATATTCTAATCTTGGTTTGCAGACTTATCTTCCTATTCTTCCAGACTTTTTTCAAACTGTGAAAAAACACCCCCTGAGCCTTGGCTATTCTATTTTTAACATCTTCACTGCTCCCACCATCTTTACTAATAATACTACCAAGGTAAGTGAAGCTGCCCACCTGATCAATCTTTTCATACCCAATGTCACCTTTTCATCTTCACTTATTCCTAGCCCTAGTGACTTAGTCTTTCCTAACATTAATTTTCAAACCAATTCTAGCACCCTGAACTTGCAAAAAACTCTAAAACTTCATTCATTTGCTCACACTTTCATCTAGGATGCTTAAATCATCAGCATAATCCAAGTCCAGGAGACTTTTTCCTCCCCCATTTGATTCTGTGTGGTCCCATTGCCTTCCCTGTGCTCCTTAAAACAAAGTCCATCAAAATATTCCATGCAAAGGGGGATAGAGCACAACCTGCTTAACTCCTGATTCAATACAAAACCAGCTGCTAAACTCATTTCCTACCTTAACTGCAGCAGTGTTATTCTTGTACATAGCACTAATCACTTTAATGATTTTTGTCTCGTATACTGCACAAGGATAAAACCTTTACTAAAGCTCTTCTATTAACAGAGTCAAACGCTTGCTCATAATCTATATAAAACTGAGGACCAAAGGTGTTTGAAAACTCAGGCACTTTCTCAATTATTAGCCTAAGAGTGAAAATTTGGTCAAACACATCCTCTACTTTTTCTAAAACCACACTGCTCTTCTCTTAAAACTTTGTCTACAGCATCTCTCAGTCTAAAGAGTATCATATTACTAAGTAATTTGCTACCTACAGAGACCAGACTAATGCCTCAATAATTACCACACACACTTTTATCACCTTTCTTATAAAGTGGCTTAATTAAGGTTTCCTAAAATCGTAGGTACTTCCCCTTTTTCAAAAATCATATTCATAATCTTCAATAACTTATTTCTAACCTCAGAGCCACCATATTTAAAAAACTCATTTACCACCCTATCAGCAACCTGGAGCCTATTATTCTTTAATCCTTTTAGTTTACTGTTGCTAATTCCTCCTCACAAAACAAATCTTCCTCACATCCAAGGTATCACAAACTTTTTCACTTTTCCTCTATATTTTTTCCTGCAACTCTATCTCGCGTTAAGCAAGTTCTCAAAAATGTTTGGCTTCATCTCTCTTTATTTTTTTCCTTATTGCTAATTGCAACCCATTCCTATCTTTAACTGGGACAAGTCTGGATTGACTACTCCCCTCCAATTTGTTAACTGTGCCAGTACAATATTTTACTATTATGCTGTCTAGCTGCATCTTCCAGATCCTTGGCAATTTATCCATGGCCTCCACTTCACACTCCTTAGTTCATATTTTAATGTTTTCTCCACTTTCTTTACATTTCTTTTGTTTTTCATACAATCTATCACTCAGATAATTCTTTTACAAAGTCCCTTTCTCCTTTCTATTAAACATAAAGCTTTTCACCAATATTCTTAGCTGCAGTTCTAGCTTTCTTCTCCTAATACACCTTCTGCAACTTCACAAATTATTTTTCTAAAATTATTCCAACCATCTTCTGCATTATCAAATTTTAAACTCTCAAGTTTAGTATTTCAAACTGTTCCTGGGAACGTTTCTCTAAAATTCTCATCCTGGAGTTATACCAACATCATAACTTCCTGGGGAGGTAGTTACACCTTCCAATATTTCAGCTTAAATTAACCCTTGACACTACTAGATGGTGATCTTACTTTTAACATCAATAACAGCACTCCTATATACCCTAGTATCTGGTATTGATCCTGCCAGTCTTTGTGTTTACTATAATATAATCAATAAGGTTTGCTGTCTTACCATCATGTGAATACCATGTTAAAAATTATGAGCCATTTTATGACCAAACACTGTATTGGTTATAACCAGATTGTTATACCTACCAAATTTGCAAAAGTCTGTAACCATTACTAGTTTTCTTTCCCTACACCAAATTTACATAGGCTGGGATACCATCTATCCCTATTTCTACCAAACTGGGCGTTAAAATCTCCCAGTAATAACATCATATTTCTACCTGGGATCTTGTCTATTTGCTCCTGTAAACTGTAAGTTAAAATTCATCTGAGTCACTAGTGTTCCATCAGTTGGTTCTACAGGGGAGTATAATACTATAACTGATACCCCTGAACTTTCTAGTTATAAAATGAGCAATTAGTATTCTATTAATTAATACCTTCCCAGCCTAAACAAGACTTAGCAGCTCCTTTATTCATTCATCAGCCCTACTCCCTGTCTATATACCCCAATCCTCTCCTGCCTGAGTAAAACAAATTCTATATCACCTAATTTCATGCTTCCTACCCCTGGGGATTATGAGTTTCTGAAACCCCTAATAAATCAGTTTGAATTGTCTGAATTTCGGCAGTCAAAATGTCAATATGATAGTCATTTTTAATGTGCATTGCATTAAAAACTTTAATCGTTTTTTTTTTGCATTAAAATTTTAATGTTGCATTAGTCATTTTTTAATTCCAAGTTCTAATTTTCATTGTTCTTTAAATCATTTGAAATTATTTTCACTCTAGGGAAAAAGCAAATGATCCCGGATACCAGTGCAGGATTGGGGATCACATATCTTCTCAAGTCTACACTGAAGTGCTTGAGCCAGCTTAGAACCAGACCAGCATGAAGTCCCTGGGGACCTCCATGAATGGAGGCTTTGTGCAATTCCTGAGGCCCATCTTGGTTCACAAATGGTTTCAGCACTTGGCAATGCTCTTCTATCAACCAAGAGTCAAAATCCTGCACAGACAGTCTCAAGCCATTACCTCTGAATCATTATAGATATCAGCATGCCTACAAATATTATGCTTACTATGGGGAGGCAACCATAATAGATAAATTAGCTAGAAGAGGGTTTTTCAGCCCAAAGATGCCCAATCAAAAAACATACCAAGCCCAGAAGAATTGTCCATAGTCAGAATCCTGTGCAAATGCTGTGTTGTTACTAGGCTATAATTTCCTCAAGGGGTGCCACTCCTCAAGTGGGGAATAGGAGTTGACTGGCAAGGTCCCCAGTCTTACAGGTGCCCTGAAAAGGTGAGCTTTGAGGCAGCCCTTTGCAGAGGCCCCTTGTCCATAGATCTGGATCTTATGCCCTGCCACAGTTGTCCTCCTATAGAGGATCCTCCCACAATGGTGTGCTGCATCACCATACAATTTAACCCATTACTGGGAGAAGGTTTGCAACAACTCATGGGACTTGTGGACACAAAACCAGTGGGCGTTTTGAGTGTACATTTGAGGGGCCTTCTTCTTCCCCCCACTGATTTTATGACCATGAGCAAGGGTGGTGCCCCAGATTCTATTATGGACCCCTGGGGACAAGGTCCCCCCTCTTGGGTCCTGCGCCTCCTATGGAGGTACCCTACACATCTGATAGAGCGTTCCCCTATCGCCACATGGGGAGGCCATCCCCCAAGGACATACTTTAGCCTGTAGACCCATACCTGGAAGTTTCATTTTCCTAAAACCTAACCCCTTTTCCAATATAGCCAAAAGTTTAGAATTTTACCAGAATAAGTACTTTAATGCTATTCAAACTCTAACTTTTCAGAAACTAGAGTATACTATACTACAGTCGAATTACTCACTAAATTCACGTGTTGAAGATTCAAAATTCTAAGCTAAAGATGATAGAGCCAACACAGTGTTTGCAATTTACTTTTTCAAACCTCCACTATTTTCTCCAACATTGATGCTAGGCTAAATGAAAAACCCTAGAAAAAGTCTCAACCGGCTTTACAAATTTAAGTTATCATTATAGGGTAGATCCGATCACCAGTGCGTCGTTTGGGAGGGTCAAGGGAAGGGCAGTTGCCCCCCCCCCCCAATAAATTGGTGAAAAAAAAAAAAAAAACTGTAATTTATTAGGTAGCTTTCAAACTGTTGATCATTATAAGTTTCAACTTCGTCTTTACTTAGAGCAGATAACTTTTTTTATTAATCCATGCTCGTTTTTGACATAAAAGACGTAAAAAGCAGGGCTTTACACTTCCTAATATTTTCCACGCTGACATTTGAGCAAGTATACAGACTTTGAAACCTTATCGTCAAAAATATATAGTTGAGGCATGGTTAATGGCAAATTACGAAAAGGTTCTGCATTTTCCTATTTCGTCACGCTTCCCCAGATCAAATTTATTTCTCTGACATTTAAGATTCTTTTACTTCCTAAAATCTATCCCTCTGAAGATTGTATTCTCTTGTTGGTAAAACTTTCAAAAGTGAATAGAATACACCCAAAGACATAACCTGTGAATAAAAGCTGTCCAAAGACATAACCAGTGAATGTCACTTATTGACATTTTAAGTTTATGTATAGCCTCAAACTATTTTGACCACGCTGTTTCCATTGATAAAGTCCATATTCGCCTATCTTGACTCGTTCTATAAGTCGGTTTGTAAATCGTGGCAAAACCATGAATACATTGTCTACAACTTGCAGCAAAACAGTGATGTGGTTACAGTACCCCTGTTAAAACCGTGAATGTATTTTCACCAGTCAGAAAGCCTCTAAATATACTTATTCGTGCATTCAAGGTTTTGTCCTTGTAATATTCGCAACTTTTGTCTGGTGATAGCGACGTAGTCCAGAGGAAAGGCATTGTTTGACTAAGAAAAAAAAAAATTGCGTGAAAAGATAGGAAAGAAACATTTTTAGTCGTGCTCCTTATGACTTCTGTGCTAACTATTTCTACAATAATACAAGTTTGCATTATGTGTACACTTGCACAGAACTGAAAAACATTTGTACTGCTTAATTTTGTTTTGCAATAATTCCCATGTTTAGTTTAATTTTGTTTATTTACCACCAAAACATCACAACGTATTAACAGTTACTCTTCATTTATTCACTGCACCGGAGAAAAGCTGTTTCTGCCATGCTGTATAACAGCTGATAAAATTCTAATCTTTAGTTTATATTAAATAATTACCAAAGAAAAAAAAAATAAAAAATAAAATAACATTAAAGATTAACAGATAAACTTAGCAAGTGCAATGAGTAACAACCAGAGAAAAAGAACACAAACACAAATATAAGTAAAATAAAACATATGGATGCAAATTCTTAGTCAATGAACAGATCATTTATTAATATTTTTTCGTTTTGCTAGTTTTCATATTTCTGTCACTTCTTCCTAGTTCTCATATTGTTTGCCTTCATGGAATTGAAGGCTTGCCTCTTTTCTGGCTGTTTTTGAAATCATTTCAAAATCATTTTGAAATTGATGCATTTTTTAATATGGTTTTATTGAAAATAACTGTTGCAAACAAAATTTTAAGAATTCGAGCTTCTCGGACTTCCTTATGCTAATTCTAGGTCTATTCTTAATACTACTCTTTTTAGTTAGAAAATTATTTTTGCCAAACACTTTTTTAAAATTAATTAGTTTAAAAGTTGTTGTGCACAGGCTTTTAGTTAATATATAGTGTATTAAAATTTTAAGCAGTATTTCTTCATCAAGCCCATTTTCGTTGCTGAATCATTGTTTCTTTACAGAAAGAGAGAGAATACAAGGTTAGAAACAAATGAGATGACATAGAGAAATGAACTGTTCTGAAGAAGACGACATTCCTTACCCAAAAAAAGCTTAGAACAGGCTGGGCAATCATCATTCGATTGGCGAGCTGATGTCACGCGCTTCAGATAAAAATTTAAGTAATTCCGGCTTTAACGTGGAAACCATCTACTCTACTCCAAGCTACTTTTGTAACAACTGTAGAAACCATCACCAGCACTCACAACTGTCTGTAGAACCATCAGCAGCAGTTGAGGTCGACGAATATGAGGAAAGTCCTGTCTTCTCGAACTTGGAGCCTCTGGAATCGTGTCCAGAATACTCTGTTGAGATGGCCATTTATCCCATTAATGATGCAGATATGCTTTATTATGGATTCGGACCCCATTTTGTCCCAACTACTGGAAATATCTATCAACTCAGTTGGAGACCACTTTACCCAACAGAAGCTCTGACTCAAATACTTAACCGGTCCATCTTGACATGTCAATGTTGGACCTCCACACCCTCTGAAGTTGAGCCCTAAGTTAATGTTAATTTCAGAAGCTGAAAACTAGTGCTATAATTTCAGATAATTTACGAACTGTAAAGCGGGCCCGTGCCATCGAGGAAATAATCCAGAAAGCTCAAGATAAGCATCCCGTACTTGACCTGTGAAGGGAAACCTGTTACATGAAATGCAGCGACATGTTTACGGAGGAGGAAGTAAAGCAGATTAATTGACAATTATTGGAACTTTTCTGATGAACAGAGGAGACAAGAGCTGACTCTTCTTCTGGAATTCACCTCTGAAATACCGAATAGAAGGAAAAATGGTGACATACACGTGGAAGAAACAGTTCAAAGGAAAAAACAGAAAAGAAAATAGGTTTATTTTCAAAGTATCTGACGGTTGACTCTTCAAGAGAATTTGCTTGTCGAAAAAGGATCCTGGTACACTTGGGTACAAAAATGACTCAGTGGTGCACGAACTGCATATAGCTACAGAGAAAGCCGGTGAAAAAGAAGACAGCTTTCTGACTGATCGACGTTTTGGGAACCTCTACATTAACGTAAAAGAAAAAAATTAATTATCAAATAAGCAGTTTTCACCCAACTCCGTGTCACTACCGAAGATACAATGCACCAAATAGGCTTTATTCTCATCGTTTTCTTACAGTCAATACTATGCACATGGACATCCTTAAGAAATTTCCACTGCACAAAATCTCAGTGGAAGCATATATCGGAAGGTACCTTTGTCAATGAAACATATCTTTGAAAAGGCCAACATCTTATATATATGACATCTGATTGGACCATGACAAACACAGCGTTGACTGGTAACATTACGGATATTGAAACCTTGATGTGGGAAAGGCATAAATCAAGAGCGACCAAAGTTCTCTACAGTGAAAGGAAAATGCATGAACAAAAAAAGTGACGATTTTTTTTGTTGACGTGAGAAAAAGATTTTTTTGGTTGACGGCGTGCAAAAAGTTTTGCTCTTGCCCATGATGCCACAGATAAAAGAACGCTTTTTCATAAAGTCGGATCTTTGTTTAACAGCAAAACATTTTGCCCTGTGAATCCAAAACTGGACGAAAACTCTGTTTTTTTGCGTCGTTTGGCAGGAAGCTGTTTCAAAACTTGACGCTGGCAACCGTAGCAAGTGCATTCGTCAAGCTCATTGAAAAAATTCCCGGGCGTTGAATTGTTTGAGTTCTGAAGTAGACAAATGCCACAGCTCGGAATAAGAACTGGGAAAATTTTCACAACTCTTGCTTTACTTGTGAATGATCATAGCCATCTGGATCTGAATTAAATTCGTCTCAAGTTTCTTACCAAAGGCCTCCACTCACATGGCTGCAAATGGTCTTCGCGGTAATATTGATAAAGAAAATCTATGCGGTTAGGCAGATGTATGTTTTGAAAGTCTTTGCATGGTTATCAACAAGTCACGAAGCAAGCCAGTAGAAATATTGGCAATACAAATGAAGATTTTCGAATATGGAAAAGCGAAAAAAAAGTCGGGCAAGATAACGTTCAAAATAACTGATGCAGGGGAGGTTAATTTTGTCAGAGGGCAATTTTCGCTTTTTTAACAAACTAGATTCGGCGAACGAAGAGGCTTACACCAAGTGTGATTTTTAACCAAAAGCGCGAAGAAAAAAAGGGCTTTTATCTGAATGTAGAAGCACGACGAACTGAGGCATTGCAGAGGCGAAAAAGAAGAAAAATCGTGGATACACTTTTTTGTCGGACGCTCCACTTGAAAAGAAGAGACATCTCGGGGATTCCATACCGGCTAGTGTTGGCGTCCGGGATCTGACAGGCGAAGACAGTTTATGACGATGAACTGGAACCATCAATGTACCAGTGAAAGCTTGACGTACCAGTTAATTTCGCACTTTTTCATCCATTACATTACATTTTACATTATAATCTTCACTTTTTTCAAATCAACTAGTTCTTAAGTTCCATACTAAAATAATAAAACATTCAAGGTTTTGACAATGGGCTTCTCAAGGCAAAAACCGCGTTATGCTACGTTTCCTCCGGCTTTATTCATGGTCTTGCGCGTCTTTCTCTGAAATCCATCGACAAAACCGTGATTGAATGTGATCCTGTTTTTTCTCAATAATTCAGTGTATTATTAAATTTTCAAAGTGAGAATAAAGTAGAAAAAAAGTCAGGCTTCTTTTAAAATTACCAGACTCATGGTATAGTTTTTTTTCCCTACAAATCAGCTCAGAAAAAAAATGTACTGTAGCGATTCTTGGTTTTTGAAACTTCAAAGCCGTTTTCGAAAAGTGAAAAAAAAGCCGCCATTCACGACTATGTCTTTGGACAGCCAACTTACCCCCCCCCCCATCTTCTGAAAAATTTTCTGGCAACACTGATACTGCAGCGATAACTATTATGAAGTATAAAAAGAGATATCATAGATTAAAAGTTACCTCCCTCTCCCCTCCCCCCCCCCCCTCAAAAAAAAAAACTATATTTATTTAGAGGCTCCCAGAAATTTAGGAAACTTTGGCACAAAATAAATCTTCATGCGATGCTTTCATAGACTTATGGCACGGACCTTTACCTCCCACTGACACAAGATTTCACCGGCCCTCGTCCATAATAGCTGATGCAAAATTGTACATAATTTCATCAGGCCTCAGAAGAATAAATTTAGTAAACGAAGCTTTAAAATAAGTGGCTCTATAACAACCATTTAAATGAAGTATGTGTAATTTCACGAACGAATAATCCATAGCGCAGCTGTATTGCCTCTGAAGCTGGGAAGTTCAAAATATGGATTTCCGATAAATTTAAATTGAATGGTTTACCTATGAAGTTTTACTTGGTAATTTTATTTGGGCATCCATGAGCCAAAAATGTTGTTTTGTGCCACATAATGGCAGAGAACGCCACCTGATGTTGCGCAATCCTTCTGGCTATTTAAAAGGAGTACTAGAACTTACAATACCCGTTCGAATACGTCTACTTCCTGAAGTATTGGATCATTGTTTCAATACAATCATCCCTAGGAAAAAAAAAACGGGGCTTTGGAATCGGAGTCGTGGAGTCAGAGTCCTAGTAATTTTTGCTGAATTGAGTCAGAGTCGGAGTAACAGAAAAATAAGTATGAACACTTGGAACTGAAGCTATGGAAACACATAAAGGCTGGAGTCAAGCCACGTGCTTACTAAATCTACTAAAAGTGGCAATAATAAGCAAAATTGATGTTGTAGACTAATTCCAGTAAATAAGATTTTTTTTGCACATAGTACAGCAGTACTACTACAGAAACATTTTTTTTAATTAGTTGTATCCCTTTTGAAAAATATACAATGGCATTTGCAAATGAATTACGTATAAAAAGTGACGAAAGATACAAAAATACTCAATAGATTGGTAGAGATACCTCTTTCTGCAGTCTAACAATAAAAACGTTGAATATTTGTCGACCGGGGATTGGAGCCTCTGCATCAAGGTTTTCTGATGTGGAGAAACTGATGGTTGTAATTTTCATCAGAATCACTCAGCTCTTTGAGGGTGTTTTCTCCATTTTTTGAAAAGCAGGCGAACTTTATCATCTATGGGCGGGGTAAGTGTAAGTCCGACAAATTCTGCATATTTAGAATTGCCAAGACGATTATTTGCCTATAAAAATCGATAACAAAAAAAAAAACAAGAATAATAGAAACAAATACAAATAAAAAAACAAACGGACAAAAACGCCACAGAACAAAAAGACAATAAAAAACCCAGAAAGAAAGTAAAGCATATATTTTTACCAAAAAAACCTCATCTTTTAGATTTCCTGGTTACTATTAGCACGCTTCGCGCTAATTATATGAAGTTTGCTGCAACAAACTGTCTTGTTTAAACTCAGGTTTTTCAAAATGAAAATAAAAGGCACAATTAGAACGTATTAATTGCGCATAAAATATTTGTATGTGAGAAGCGCTGGCTCCAACCAGCCTAACAAAAGACTGCAACCAGCCTGAAAAAAGTAGGAGGGTCATCACTTTTATAAAATCCCATGGGTCACTGTCATCTCCTTTACGCCATCCTCAGAGGCATAGTTGGGGACCTTTAAACTATGCTGAAGAAAATGGCTATCCCAAAGTTTGATTAGATGTCTTTGGAGAAAAAGAGGGGCCAGTTGCAGGGGTGGATCCAGGATTTTTTTTTTAGGGGGGGGGCAAAATAGGTTGATCCAATAAACTTGCGTTAGGAACAAGTTTAATTGACACAATCTTGCGTTAATTAAGTTAAATTACACTACTTTAGACAATGTTAGGGGGGCAACCCCTCCCCCTCCACAGGATCCCACCACTGGCCATGTTGCCCTCTGATATTGGTCACTTAAAAAGGGCACTAGAACTTTTATCTCCCGTTCGAATGAGCCCTCTTCCGATCTTCCAGGACCATGGTTTGATACGATAACCCTGGCAAAAAAAGTAAAAAAAAAAACAACAATGAGGTGTCTCTGGAAAGAAAAAATTAACAATAATAATATATAACAGCTTTAGAAATGGGAAAAAAAATTGTAAAACTGAGAATATTAGCTCATTCTTCTTCATTTTCATTTTCAAGTAGTTTTCAAGGTAGGTTATTGTCATAAAGCAAACTGTTTAGAAGGCATGATAGTTCCTCAGACACACACGACAGAAGTGACATCAAGTCGTCTTATTTCGCTTTGGAAATCGTCTAAGTATCCATTGGGATACTTTGTCTTCATACCTGCAAAAATGAAAATTTTCTGGGATCCTCTCTTCTAAAATTCATTGTTCTGAACGGTGCATCTTCATCTAGACAAGTTTTGAACTTGATGATGCCAAATTCTTTTTCGTACCGCAAACCAACGGACGCCAACCAAAAAGAGAATGGCTGATTTTTGGTGTCCACTGTCCTTTTGACACAACTTTTCCTGAAAAATTCGTTTTTAAAGTCAAACATTTCTGACTTCTGGATCTCAGTGGCGGTCATGGGAATTTTTTCCCCTTGCAAGACGCCCATTAAGTTCGTCCAGTCAGCTGGAACTCACTCGGATTTAAAAGTCCAAATACTTTTCGGCCTTCTCAATCCTGGCATGATCACTGTCGCACTCGAGGTGAGCATGTTCGGGCTCGAGAAACTTTTGATCTGTCAATTCAAAATCCTCCGAAGCAATTTTGGAAAACGTAACAACGAAAACATTCCGGCCACATCCATATTCTGATTTCTGAGAAACCACATGTGTCCGAGTACAAGACTAGCCGTCTTATTTTTGACAGCAGTGCCTTCAGATGCTTAAACAGACAAGAGGCTACCTCAGAGGATCCCTTGTCGCCTATTCCTTCGTGCCAAAGGTAAATGTATGACTTTCCCTGTTTCAAAATGCTTATTTCGTGAATGGTATGGTCGTAGGTCCATAGTTGCCTTTTGTTAGAAAGGCTATTTTAGTCTGTACAAAGGGCGTAGGAAGGGACTGCTGGAGATCAAAAACCCACATAAAGAGTGGAATTTTCGTTCATTACAACCTCTTTGTCTGTCTTTTTAGACTCGTACGCTGATCTATAAGTTGTCTCATGGGCCTCAATCTGAGGTTGCAAGACTCTTTTGGAATATTCAGGACTAGCAAAATTAATCTGTTGCTTAAGCTTCTCACACGTTCCACAGGAGTCACTGACAAGAGGTTTAAATCCAAGATTGTATTCTTGATAGAAAGATTTCTTGTACATTGCAACCGATTTTGCTGACAACCTCTTTTCCGCAACAAAATCTTTGTAAAGATCGTACATCTTCTGAATGCTTAGATCAGAAGAAAGATATTTCCTGGAAGTTTGTGGACCTTGCATAGTGGGACTCATAAGCAGGAAATGATTCAATGTGCAGCTTTATAGCCTAAATGTCAGCCGGGACTGATCTGCTGGGAGCTTGGCGTCTCTCAGGAGTGCTAATACAAGATAACTTACCATACTTTCCTTGAACCGTTGCGAGTTTTTCTGCTTTGGTTAGAGCAAAGACAGACATAAAACAGGACTTGCCATATTTTAACTTTCTCCGATTCAACAGTCACATAATAATACCAGGCATAGCGCTCCTTGTTACTATCATCATTTTCTTTTCCGGTTCGTTTCGGTCGAGTTCTGTCACGCAGTTGAGAAGAAATTACTGCTGTTGCTTTTCTTCACCTATAGCCCAATACGATTCAAACAGACTGGCTTTCTGTTTCAGTACCAAGTTTTTCAGAAAAAACTCAGCCTGCAAGCTTCTAAAAGCTTCCTTGTTTTCCTAGCAGGGTGAACAATATTTTGGCACTCACATATTCTTCGCCTTTGTATTTTCTTTCAGTCCGTTCTCTCCGTCTCATGTACTTCGCACTTCAGCCACGCTTTTCAATTCGGAATGTGCTTCTTCCACAGTAACTTCACTGTCTTGGTCAGGCAACAGAATCTGTCACCGGGTCTGTCTGCCCTCGGTCCAAATGGCTAAGTCATCTGCGTTACAGGGCAAATTTTACTGAGGGTAAATTATAAAAAAAGACAAGCCCCTCAGGCATGTAGCCCTCCTGGGGGGGGGGGGGGGTCTCTGCAATACTTGTGAACTTGGGACAGGGTAATCCTTATCACTGAAAAATGTTAACATGTAGATCATCAGCCAAGTCTAGCTTCCTTATCCTATCCAGAACCTTTTGAACACAGATTGATTCTTGACCTTCAAACAGTTAACACACCGTTGATTGACCTACCAATATTGAGTCCTTTTGGAAATCTTTAGTCTGTTTTCTTAAAAGCATGATTGCTTTCATGATTATCCCCAGAGTGGGATTGAGGGGACCAGGATGACTATTGCTTGATAACCAGACTCTATGATTTTGTCCTCATAATAATGATAACAGCAGATGTAGCAGATGTGAGATAGATAACAGCAGATGTAGCTGAACCTCCTGAGTGAGGAGGTCGGACAATCCGAATGGCTGACAAGAACTATAGGAAACACCAAAACAAAAGCAATTCAAACACTACCAGTCACAAAGATCAAAAGAAGAGAAGGAAAAATGGCTTAAACACGTTAAATATAACTTTAAAGTAATAAACACAAGAAAATAAAAAATTTAACAAGATGCTTTATTAGTTTAATCTTTTCGCCTTTTACTCCTTCCAGAAATTCCATTTGGTTTGAAGACACTGATTGATGGTGGTGAATCAAAACAGTACAAGTCCAATCCTGCAGCCACAGACAAAAAGCAAAAAACATGCCAAATCCAGTTACCGCCGGATCCAAGGACTTGCTTGTTTTTGCGATTTACAAATCGCTGATAAAGGGACTTAGACTGAAAAATTCAAATTTTAAGTGTGGCCTTATTTGAAGACGTAGATCAATTCTGATTATACTAAACGACTTGTCGTGAAATTTAACATAAGTAGTGGAGCCTATAACTCAATTTGGTGAAAAAAAAATGTGACTTAGACGGTTTTTCGCATAACGCTACTTGATAGAGGATGAGGAGAGTCGTCTCATTCGTCGTACTTCGTCTTACAAACCTCATGATGATCCTCGTTCTGAGGTCAATCCATCCTTGTGGGTAAGCGTCGATTTCCTACATTGGAAAACTGTTCAGTCTCGAATCTGGTAATAAGTGGTCAGATATCTTATTTTTTTAACACAAAAGCTGTGATGTAAAAGTAGACATGACAGTCTTAAGGCGCATATAGCAATAAATAAAATGTGTTCGTTTACTCAAACCGCAGTATGCTTTGAAATAAATTAAATATGGATTTTAAAGCAAGTTTTTTCAATACGGGAGCTGGCAGCCCCCTAAAGTTTATCCCTTTCTGGCTCTAAAAAACTTAACTCCTGGCGACAATTGAATTTTGGGCCACTCTGAAAAAGCTATGCCCAGCTTTGCCTCTCTTACACAGACTATATGTCTTGGCTTTCTCTCTTTTATGTGTCTTGGCTTTACTTTTAAGTCTTGATCACTTCAAACAAATTTTCACTTAGACTGGACCGAACCAGACTACTCGATACGCTAAAAAGTGGGTGCTGTTACGTGTAGAATATGGATTTTTTAGGGCAGCGGCTATCCTTCCTAATCCAAGGAAAGGTTATTTTTTTTTGTGTTAAGAATCATCATCACTCTATATTAAGGAAATCAAAAGAAACCTATTCTAGAAAAAATATATTGATTGTTTCAAAACCATCTAGCATTTGGCTCTAAAATCCTTTGTTACCGAAATACTTGGGCGGTAGTGGCCTAGAAAATATTTTCTAAACCGTAGCTAATTCTCCCGACTCTTGAATATTTTTGTCTTCCAGCCTTCCCCTACGCACAAATATCAATGGGAAGTGAAGCTTCAGCCCTTGGCTAGCCCGGGTCGCAAATACACCTCTAGCTAGTGACGAGAGATTTTTAGCTATTACCGAGATCTAGCAACGCCAGGCACATCCATAGCAAAAGATATAGGATTTCGCTACTTCTGACTATACTTAGATCCCAAACTGAGTCAATCTGTTAAAAATTTCTGTGTATTTTTTTCTATACAGCGAAGGATGATAATGGATCTCTCCCAATTGACTCACCACAAACTAACTTGTTTGTTTGTAAAGAAGTTTCAAACAAGAAAAGTTTGAAGTTTTTGCTAAGTTTTTGTTTAAGGGAGCTTTGCTAACTTCCAAGAATCACTTAGATTGTTTCGTGCTGCTTGTTGATGTGAAATGGCATGACTAACCTTTTCTTCAGTACCAGTAGCTTGGTCAACGTCCTTGGGAATATATCTTTAAATTCTTGAATTTGTTCTTAAAAGTTAATTCAGTGAATATTTTCGTTGGTAATTCTGTTGCAGTTATAACAGAAAAATTTTTGAGACCCATTCTAAATGTTTAGCTTGTTTAAAAAAAAAGTGTGAACATAAGGTGTAGAACTAATTTTTTTTAAATGGCAAAGAGCTTAACGAAATTCAACCTATATTCTACTTTCTTGCAAAAAGGGAAAAAATTGGCAGTTTTACAGATAACTTTCTGAACTGCATTATACAAAGGCAAAGATAAAATGTTAGTACTTCAGTTACGTATTTCGCATTGGTTTCATTTTTAATTATGTATTAGGGCTCTTGAATCAATTTACATAGATAACAATGCCCCCTAGTACTGGACAATGTTCAAAATCCCTGATATATACAGTTATAACAAAAAAATTGAATAGGATCCTATATTTTAGTACTTAAATTAGGTCAAATATTAACAAAAAGAAATCAAATTAGATTGGTATTAATAAAAAAAACAAAATAAATTGCTTAGTACTTCACATGTGTCTCTAACCTACTATATTTTGTCAATATGTATTTTTAGTAAATCCTATATTTGGGTCCATTCGGCGTATCAGTAAACTCATTTATCACCGTATTGTAATTGTAAGCACCGAGCCATGAAAATTGAAAACATCATAATTTATTTTCGGTTTTATAGTTGTTCATGTATTTTATTTTGCTTTAAGGATTTCTGTTTCATAATGTCATCTAGCGGTCAAGCTAAGGGACAATGAAGTCTTTCATCCTATGCCGACAGTTTTCTTCTGATACATTAAAGACAGTATTGTACTATTCACAGATTTAGAAAGCATTTCAAAATAGGAGGGTATAGGAGGGACAAGGGAGGGGAAATGTTTTAGTAGTTATCTCCTAACCCTTAGGTAAAAAAAAGTTCAAATGCACTTTTTCTGGAAAAATCTTGTGACTTCAAACTAGTTAAGGTAGAATTTTTCTTTCCCGTCTGTCAAACTTCACGCTTCACATAATCAAACCAATTTAAAGCTTGTTTCTGTTGCGAGTTGACGGATGAGGTTAATGCTTATATATTTTTTTAGTGTCTGAGAAACTAGATGAAACTAGATGATTAGTCGTGCCCACCACTAAAAGATCTTGCCCCAGTCTTGCACTTGCTCGTGCATTGGCCTAATAGACCTAATAGGGCGAACAAAGACGCTAGAGATCTACTATATGACTGATGTTTCAAAACTACTACTAATACTAACAACTCACCGCAGCACCAAGCCGCCTGAGGCCAACACAGCTACGCACGTTCCTCCTCCATCCCAATCTATTCAAAGCCTCCCTTTTTACACCCGCCCACGAAGTTCCCATTTCCTTAAATCTTTCTTTATGACGTCCTCCCACCCCAAACGGGGACGACCTGCTTTCCGTTTAGCCCTAGATGGTTGGCCGAAAAGGACAATCTTCGGCAATCTGTCATCCTTCATCCGCACAACATGCCCTAGCCACCTCAACCTTTCTTTCATTATAGCCCCTAGAAAGCGGTATTAAATCACATTTTTCGTATAGCCTATTGTTTGAAATACGGTCAGTCAGCCTGGTACCCAGAACAATACTTAAGCAATTTCTCTGGAAAACATCTAGCAAATCTTCATCCTCTTTCGGAGCGTCCATACTTCAGAGCCATATTTGACCACTGTCATCACTGTAGCTTCTAATATTCTATCTTGGTTTGCAGACTTATCTTCCTATTCTTCCAGACTTTTTTTTAACTGTTGAAAAAAACACCCTGAGCCTTGGCTATTCTACATTTAACATCTTCACTGCTCCCACCATCTTTACTAATAATACTACCCAAGGTAAGTGAAGCTGCCCACCTGATCAATCTTTTTCATTACCCAACGTCACCTTTTCATCTTCACTTATTCCTAGACTTAGTGACTTAGTCTTCCTAATATTAATTTTCCAACCAATTCTAGCACCCTGAACTCGCAAAACCTCTAAAACTTCATTCATTTTGCTCACACTTCCATCTAGGATGCTTAAATCATCAGCATAATCCAAGTCCATGAGACTTTTTCCTCCCATTTGATTCCGTGGTCTCCCATTGCCTTTCCTGTGCTCCTTAAAACAAAGTCCATCAAAATAATCCATACAAAGGGAGATAGAACACAACCCTGCTTAACCCCTGATTTAATACAAAACCAGCTGCTAACCTCATTGCCTACCTTAACCGCAGCAGTTTTATTCTCGTACATAGCACTAATCACTTTTAATGTATTTGTCTGGTATACCATACAAGGATAAAACCTTTACTAAAGCTCTTCTATCAACAGAATCGAACGCTTGCTCATAATCTATAAAACTGAGGACCAAAGGTGTTTGAAAACTCAGGCACTTCTCAATTATTAGCCTAAGAGTGAAAATTTGGTCGACACATCCTCTACCTTTTCTAAAACCGCACACTGCTCTTCTCTTAAAACTTTGTCTACAGCATCTCTCAGTCTAAAAAATATCATATTACTAAGTAATTTACTACCTACAGAGACCAGACTAATGCCTTGATAATTACCACACTCACTTTTTATCACCTTTCTTATAAAATGGCTTAATTAAGGTTTCCTAAAATCGTTAGGTACTTCCCTTTTTCGAAAATCATATTCATAATCTTCAGTAAGTTATTTCTAACCTCAGAGCCACCATATTTAAGAACTCATTTACCACCCTATCAGCACCTGGAGCCTTATTATTCTTTAATCCTTTTAGTACTGTTGCTAATTCCTCCTCACAAAACAAATCTTCCTTCACATCCAAGGTATCACAAACTTTTTCATTTTCCTCTATATTTTTTCCTGCAACTCTATCTCGGTTTAGCAAATTCTCAAAATGTTCGGCCCATCTCTTTTTAGTTTTTTTCTTATCGCTAATTGTGACCCCCATTCCTATCTTTAACTGGGCCAAGTCCGGATTGACTACTACCTCTCAATTTGTTAACGTGGCCAGTACAAATATTTTACTATTATGCCGCCTAGCTGCATCTTCCAGATCCTCGGCCAATTTTATCCATGGCCTCCACTTCACACCTCCTTAGTTCATATTTTAATGCTTTCTCCACTTTCTTTACATTTCTTTTGTTTTCATACGATCTATCACTCAGATAATTTTTGTACAAAGTCCTTTCTCCTTTCAATTAAACATAAAGGTTTTTCACTAATATTCTTAGCTGCATTTCTAGCTTTCTTCCTAATACGCCTTCAGCAACTTCACAAATTATTTTTCTGAAAATCATTCCAACCATCTTCAAAAGTTGTAAGATGTTTCAAAAGTTTGAAAGTTATCAAAACTATGAATAAAAGTTTGACAAAGAAAAATACATACCCTAGGCAATGCTGTGTCATCAGCATAAAAAGCTAATATTATCGTTTTTAAAATGTCTAAGTTTCCAAAAACTGAGTCTTTTTTGGGGATATCTGAAACCAGATAATGTTCATCAGTTCGATTGTTAGACTCCTTGCTCCTGAGTGACTTTTTTCTCCTTCTTCAAATTCACGGTTGAGGACCTAGCAAAAACCTGTTTTTTTTCTAATCCAGCTCATCAAATTTTTCTACAACACTCCTGTAAATACTCATCTATGAAAAAACTCTTTTCTAATACCCATGAATAGGAATCTAAAAGAGAACACCTATATTAGAAAGACTCCTGAAAAAGACGGTAAAGGTGCATATCAGGGACACATGGTAAGAATTAAAAGATCTTAACCTGGGCTAAAAGATCATTATGATGCATTTTAGAAGCATATTAAATGTTAAAACAATAGGTAAATGAGTACCTATTTCCATAGAAAACTTTCCTCTTTTTATTGCTATTAATTAAAAAAACTAATTAAAAAGGCCAGAACAAAATTTGCACTTTACTGAAAAAATATAAATGTTTTACTTTTACAACTTTAATAAATCAAATAATATAACATTTTTGATTACTAAATATCAGTATATGTATATTAAACTGACAATGCACATTCATTTGTATTTTTTCAGTAAAGTGCAAATTTTGTTCTGGCCTTGGGAAGGCATAGGGGTTTTGCGCCCAACTTAGGTTAATTTCTGCTCGTTTTAAGTTTGGACTCTGTTAATTATTGTAATTTCTGTTCGTTTTGGGTTTCATTTATTTATCAATGCTGATTTGTGGTAGTTTCACGCTTGGTAGATTCTTTGATTTTAGTTTTGCTCATTTTTTGTTTTAATGGAGTTCTTTACTTTTCCTTTCTTTTGAAAAACTTATTTTGTGGAAAAAGTTTTTTTTAATTAATTTCTGTTGGTTTTTATATTGACATGGTCTTTTCATTGAAAAAGAAAATATACTTTAAATCTTTTCGTTTTTTAAGACTTTATAGTTCGGCCTGCTATTTGTATGCCGGAGAAAAATTTTCAGCAATTTTAACAGCATACACCCTTTTAAATATCTGGACACAAATAGTACTGTTTAATTGAGTTTCATAACTCCTCTAGTTGACCTGTAATGGAAAACTTGATACCATTCGCAAAAAAATCTGTTTACTTTCTTTGATAGCTTGGATACACTTACGCTATTTGGATTTGGTTAAATTTAAGAGCAGAAGTAGCCCCGAACGTTTGAACATAACACCCTCAGTCGTTCTTGGGATACTGCTGAGATGCCTTATTGGGAATTAGAATTATCACAGTGCATTTTGATTTAATCTTAAGACAACATTTAGTTTTTAAAAATATAAAAATTGGATTTGAGGAAGACTAAAAATACTATTCTATAAATCATATACAACAACTTTCTCTATAAACCTTATATGCCCCCAGGGCATAACTTACAACCCTTGCACTGAGGACTCTGAGGGGGTTATCATCCTAAAAGACCTAATTTCCAGAACTTTCAACTACGTTGAACAAATGGATATCTCAAAATTTTGCTTGGATGTGTTTGGGAAAAATGGTGGGCGTGAGAGCATGGTAGTCGCTATCCAATCACTTTCAACTATTAAAAAAGGCACTAGCCCTTTCAGTTTCCAATTGAATGAGCCCTTTTGAAGTTTCTACGACAACGCTTTCAATAAAACTTTTATATGCCCCCAGGGCATAACTTACAACCCCTGCCCTGAGGGCTGTGTGGGAGGGACTGTCATCCTTAAAAGACCTAATTTCCAAAACTTTTAACTACTTTGAACAAAATGGCTATCTAAAAATTTGATTGGGTGTGTTTTTGGAAAAAGGTGGGTGAGAGAGGGGGTTAGTTGCCCTCAAATCAATTTTGACTATTAAAAGTGGTACTAGTCCTTTGAATTTCAAATCGAATTAGCCCTTTTTCAAGTTTTCTACGACAAAGATTTCAATAAAAACCTTATATGCCCCAGGGCATAACTTATAATACTTGCCCTGAGGGTTGTGGGTGAGTGTCCTCCTAAAAACATGTTTTCTATCTGTTTTGGGGTCCACCCCTGTTTCTCTTCCTTTCAGATAAATGACCTGTTTTTGTTTTCTTAATTACATTTGCTTATAGTATAATTTCAAAAGACAGGTTAAATTCTCGTTGCTAAGTTAGACGTGCCGCAATAAGTAAGCTTTGAACCAAGTTCTATTTTGGTACTTCCTGGTTTGGGAGTCATTGAAAGATAAATCTAAAAGGTAGAATTGGGTTTGAATGGGATGTAGCTGATTGGCTGGGCCAAGCGACGGTTCCACCCCTATGAACAGTTGTGTGAAAAATATTATTTTGTTTTAGTGTGCGCTTAGACCCCGTTCGGGGATATAGATTTATGTGGGATTATTGTGACCCTTTTTGGAAGAATACAAGTAAGGTATTTTCTACAAACCGTGTACTAGTTTCCGTAACCAGGCAGGGTAGTAGAGATGCCCCTATTGAAGCGACGCGAACACCTGCTGCCATCTACAATTTAGTTTAATGCTGACGGGACATAATTTATTCAAGGATTATCGATCGAGTCTAATGGGGGTGTGTGTCAAGGTCAATCGATCTGTTGTTGTTTGGCCACGTGCGAATGACAAGAGGGGTGATTTACATAATCGATGGGGGAATTATTGATTCACGAGCGTGGGGGAATTATAAAACAATATGGTCATAGAGTCCCTAGGGAGAAAGATTGCGTAATCGGTCAATGACCTCTTTTTCCAAGGTCGATTTATTTGATGTTTCTATGTGTAATACCCTAACCGAGACGAAGGTTACACATGCGCATTGAATTCTAACGGGAACAATGTTATTGATCTAGGACTCGAGGGGGAAGTGAATTTCCGAGAACTTGATTTACATAATCGCTAGGGGAAATTATTGATTTACGAAGGGAGAATTAAGAAACATTAAGGCTTCTTTAATCTTAGGTCTGTGGGATAAACGTTCATTAGGTCAGAGAGAAAAATTAATATACTATTTTTAAATAGGGCTTCATGAAGGGGGAATTAAGAAACATTAAGGCTTCTTTAATCTTAGGTCTGAGGGATAAACGTTCTTTTTTGTCTCCTTTCCAGGTCAGGAGAGAGAAAAAATTAATATTCTATTTTAAAATAGGGCTTCATTTGATCTATAGTGTCATGAATTATAAATGAACATCACTTGTTATCTTGGAATTATGTGGGAGTCTAAAGAGATAGAAATTCTATTTTTAAATACGGCTTCATGGAGCTTTAAGTCGGAGAGATAAATTGATATTCTAACGAAACCATAATAGTTTTAGCTAGGAAAATTTATGAGATGAAGAGATTAACGTAGGAAAGGGTTTTTCCTAGAAATTTGAAATGTGAAAGCACTGAGATGCCAAACAAAAGGAACACGGATGAAATTACTTTTTAGGGATTATTTGGGCGAAACGGTTTTAGACAGCTTATAGAATTATTTCGGCGAAACCGTTAGAGACGTTTATTTAAAAGATGATTTAAAAGATGATTTTTGAGTGTGGTCGTATAATACACAAGTTCCATTGAACAGTGTTGTGAGGTCCCCTACCACAACCCCAAAGAGCCCCGATCACCCTACCCCCCCCGATCCAAAGGGTTCCAATCCCCATACCCCAATCCAGAAGGACCCCCCGGGTTTCCTAGAAATTTGAAATGTGAAAGCACAGAGATGCCAAAAAACAAAAGGAACACACAGAAATTACTTTAGGGGATTATTTGGGCGAAACGGTTTTAGACAGGTTATGGAATTATTCGTCGGCGAAACCGTTAGAGACGTTTTAAAAGATGATTTTAGAAAAGGTTTTTAGAAGAGGTTTTTGCATGAGTGTGTGTCGTTATAGTAAAAGGCAAGTTCTATTTTCCAATCCCCACTAGTGTCGTGAGGTCCTCTACCCAACCCCAAAGGGCCTTCCCGATCGCCCTACCCCGATCCAAAGGGTTAGCAATCCCCAATCCCTACCCAATCCAGAGTGGGTTGAGGAACCCCCCGGTCCCCAAAGGTTTCCCAGGGCTCCCACCGGCCCCCCAGACCCTCAAAGGCCCACCCCGGGCCCCCAAAAGGCCCATCGAGCTCCCCAAAGGACCAACGGGGTCCCAAAGGCCCTCCACCGGTCACCCAAATGTCCCCCATTGCCCCCAACTGCCCCCCCCGGACCCCCAAAGGCCCAAGTCTCCCTGTGCCCCAAAGGACCCTCCTCTGGCCCCCAAAGGTCCACCGCGGCTCCCAAAGGACCAAATCGGTCCTCAAGTGCCCCCCAGACCCCCAAAAGGCCCTCCCTGTGGTCCCAAAGGCCCTCCCCTTCAGGTCCCAAAAAGATCCGCTGGGCCAGAGAAGCGCCGCCTGGGATGCGCCGGCATGCCCGTGGGCACAGGAAAGCGCCGCAGGATGTGCCACAGGGATGCGCCGCGGGTCAGGAAAGCGCCTACTTTTGACTTTTCTGAGCTGGATTTCTTAGCCTATCATAGGTTTTTGTTGTCTGAAACCTATAGTTTGGGATGAACTAGTTTGCTATTTTTGACTTTTCTGAGCTAGGTTTCTTAGCCGTTCATAGGTGAGTGTTGTCTGAAACCTATGATTTGGGATATGTAATTTGCTATTTCCGACTTTTCATAACCGGATTTCTTAGTCTTTCGTAGGTGTGTGGTGTCTGAAACCTATGATTTGGGATGTGTGGGTTGCTATTTTTGACTTTTCTGAGTTGGATTTCTTAGTCTTTCATAGGTGTGTGGTGTCTGAAACCTATGATTTGGGATGTGTAGTTTGCTATTTTCGACTTTTCTGAGCTGGATTTCTAGCCTTTCATAGGTATGTTTTGTCAGGAAATTATGATTTGGGATGTATAGTTTGCTATTTCAGGCTTTTCTGAGCTAAGGTTTTCTAGTATTTCGTAGGTGAATGTTGTCTGAACCAATAGTTTGGGATGAGTAGTTTGCTATTTTTGATTTTTCTGAGCTAGGTTTCTTAGTCTTTCGTTGGTGTGTGTTGACTGAAACTGATGATTTGGGATATGTAGTTTGCTATTTTTGACTTTTCTGAGCTGGATTTCTTAGTCTTTCATAGGTGTGTGTTGTCTGAAACCTATGATTTGGGATGGGTGGATTGCTACTTTTGACTTTTCTGAGCTGGATTTCTTAGCCTATCATAGGTTTTTGTTGTCTGAAACCTATAGTTTGAGATGACTAGTTTGCTATTTTTGACTTTTCTGAGCTAGGTTTCTTAGCCGTTCATAGGTGAGTGTTTGTCTGAAACCTATGATTTGGGATATGTAATTTGCTATTTCCGACTTTTCATAACCGGATTTCTTAGTCTTTCGTAGGTGTGTGGTGTCTGAAACCTATGATTTGGGATGTGTGGGTTTGCTATTTTTGACTTTTCTGAGCTGGATTTCTTAGCCATTCATAGGTGTGTGTTGACTGAAACCTATGATTTGGGATGGTTAATTTGCTATTTTTGACTTTTTCTGAGCTAGATTTCTTAGCCTATCATATGTGTGTCCTTTCAGAAAATTATGATTTGGGAGGTGTAGTTTGCTTTTTGGACTTTTCAGAGCTAGGATTCTTAGTCACTCATAGGTGTTGGTTTGTTGTCTGAAACTTCGAGTTTGGATGAGTAGTTGGCTATTTCAGACTTTTCTGAGCTAAGGTTTCTTAGTATTTCGTAGGTGAATGCTGTCTGAAACTTATGATTTGGGATATGTAAATTACTATTTCGGGATTTTCTGAGTGAGTTGGATTTCTTAGTCTTTCATAGGTGTGTGGTGTCTGAAACCTATGATTTGGGATGTGTAGTTTGCTATTTTCGTCTTTTCTGAGCTGGATTTCTTAGCCTTTCATAGGTATGTGTTGTCAGAACATTCTGATTGGGATGTGTAGTTTTGCTATTTCAGGCTTTTCTGAGCTAAGGTTTTCTAGTATTTCGTAGGTGAATGTTGTCTGAAACCAATAGTTTGGGATGAGTAGTTTGCTATTTTTGACTTTTCGTCTGAGCTAGGTTTCCTAGTTCTTTCGTTGGTGTGTGTTGACTGAAACCTATGATTTGGGATATGTAGTTTGCTAATTTTGACTTTTCTGAGCTGGATTTCTTAGTCTTTCGTAGGTGTGTGTTGTCTGAAACCTATGATTTGGGATGGATGGATTGCTTTCTACTTTTTGACTTTTCTCTGAGCTGGATTTCTTAGCCTTTCATAGGTGTTTGTTGTCTGAAACCTATAGTTTGGGATGACTAGTTTGCTATTTTTGACTTTTCTGAGCTAGGTTTCTTAGCCGTTCATATGTGAGTGTTGTCTGAAACCTATGATTTGGGATATGTAATTTGCTATTTCTGACTTTTCATAACGGGATTTCTTAGTCTTTCGTAGGTGTGTGGTGTCTGAAACCTATGATTTGGGGTGTGTGGGTTGCTATTTTTTGACTTTTCTGAGCAGGATTTCTTAGCCATTCGTAGGCGTGTGTTGACTGAAACCTATGATTTGGGATGGTTAATTTGCTATTTTTGACTTTTCTGAGCTAGATTTCTAGCCTTTCATAGGTGTGGCCTTTCAGAAAATTATGATTTGGAGGTATAGTTTGCTTTTTTGGACTTTTCAGAGCTAGGATTCTTAGTCACTCATAGGTGTTTGTTCTCTGAAACTTCGAGTTTGGGATGAGTAGTTGGCTATTTCAGACTTTTCTTGAGCTAAGGTTTCTTAGTATTTCGTAGGTGAATGTTGTCTGAAACTTATGATTTGGCATATGTAAATTACTATTTCGGGCTTTTCTGAGTTGGATTTCTTAGTCTTTCATAGGTGTGTGATGTCTGAAACATATGATTGGGAATGTGTAGTTTGCTATTTTCGACTT
>CM051276.1:38828827-38881327 GCA_027921565.1 Artemia sinica
AATCATAGGTTTCAGACAACACTCACCTATGAACGGCTAAGAAACCTAGCTCAGAAAAGTCAAAAATAGCAAACTAGTCATCCCAAACTATAGGTTTCAGACAACAAACACCCTATGAAAGGCTAAGAAATTCAGCTCAGAAAAAGTCAAAAGTAGCAATCCACCCATCCCAAATCATAGGTTTTAGACAACCACACACCTATGAAAGACTAAGAAATCCCACTCAGAAAAGCCCGAAATAGTAATTTACATATCCCAAATCATAGGTTTCAGACATCATTCACCTATGAAAGACTAAGAAACCTTAGCTCAGAAAAGCCTGAAATAGCGAAACTACTCATCCCAAAGTAGAAGTTTCAGACAACAAACGCCTATGACGGACTAAGAATCATAGCTCTGAAAAAGTTCAAATATCAAACTACACATCTCCAAAATCATAAGTTTCAGACAACACACACCTATGAACGGCTAAGAAAACTAGCTCAGAAAAGACAAAAATAGCAAACCACTCATCTCAATCATAGGTTTCAGTCAACACAAAACACTATGAAAGGCTAATAAATCCAGCCCAGAAAAGTCAAAAATAGCAAACTACATATCCCAAATCATAGGTTTTCAGTCAACACACACCAACGAAAGACTAAGAAACCTAGCTCAGAAAAGTCAACAATAGCAAACTACTCATCCCAAACTATTGGTTTCAGACAACATCCACCTACGAAATACTAGAAAACCTTAGCTCAGAAAAGCCTGAAATAGCAAACTACACATCCCAAATCATAATTTTCTGACAACACATACCTATGAAAGGCTAAGAAACCTAGCTCAGAAAAGTCGAAAATAGCAAACTACACATTCCCAATCATATGTTTCAGACATCACACACCTATGAAAGACTAAGAAATCCAACTCAGAAAAGCCCGAAATAGTAATTTACATATGCCAAATCATAAGTTTCAGACAACATTCACCTACGAAATACTAAGAAACCTTAGCTCAGAAAAGTCTGAAATAGCCAACTACTCATCCCAAATTCGAAGTTTCAGAGAACAAACACCTATGAGTGACTAAGAATCCTAGCTCTGAAAAGTCCAAAAAGCAAACTATACCTCCCAAATCATAATTTTCTGAAAGGCCACACCTATGAAAGGCTAAGAAATCTAGCTCAGAAAAGTCAAAAATAGCAAATTAATCATCCCAAATCATAGGTTTCAGTCAACACACGCCTACGAATGGCTAAGAAATCCTGCTCAGAAAAGTCAAAAAATAGCAACCCACACACCCCAAATCATAGGTTTCAGACACCACACACCTACGAAAAACTAAGAAATCCGGTTATGAAAAGTCAGAAATAGCAAATTACATATCCCAAATCATAGGTTTCAGACAACACTCACATATGAACGGCTAAGAAACCTAGCTCAGAAAAGTCAAAAATAGCAAACTAGTCATCCCAAACTATAGGTTTCAGACAACAAACACCTATGAAAGGCTAAGAAATCCAGCTCAGAAAAGTCAAAAGTAGCAATCCATCCATCCCAAATCATAGGTTTCAGACAACACACACCTATGAAAGACTAAGAAATCCAGCTCAGAAAAGTCAAAAATAGCAAAACTACATATCCCAAATCATAGGTTTCAGTCAACACACACCAACGAAAAACTAGGAAACCTAGCTCAGAAAAGTCAAAAATAGCAAACTACTCATCCCAAACTATTGGTTTCAGACAACATTCACCTACGAAATACTAGAAAACCTTAGCTCAGAAAAAAAAAGCCTGAAATAGCAAACTACACATCCCAAATCATAATGTTCTGACAACACATACCTATGAAAGGCTAAGAAATCCAGCTCAGAAAAGACGAAAAAATAGCAAACTACACATCCCAAATCATAGGTTTCAGACACCACACACCTATGAAAGACTAAGAAATCCAACTCAGAAAAGCCCGAAATAGTAATTTACATATCCCAAATCATAAGTTTCAGACAGCAGTCACCTACGAAATACTAAGAAACCTTAGCTCAGAAAAGTCTGAAATAGCCAACTACTCATCCCAAACTCGAAGTTTCAGACAACAAACACCTATGAGTGACTAAGAATCCTAGCTCTGAAAAGTCCAAAAAGCAAAACTACACCTCCCAAATCATAATTTTCTGAAAGGACACACATATGATAGGCTAAGAAATCTAGCTCAGAAAAGTCAAAAATAGCCAAATTAACCATCCCAAATCATAGGTTTCAGTCAACACACACCTATGAATGGCTAAGAAATCCAGCTCAGAAAAGTAAAAAAAATAGCAACCCACACATCCCAAATCATAGGTTTCAGACACCACACACCTACGAAAGACTAAGAAATCCGGTTATGAAAAGTCGGAAATAGCAAATTACATATCCCAAATCATAGGTTTCAGACAACACTCACCTATGAACGGCTAAGAAACCTAGCTCAGAAAAGTCAAAATAGCAAACTAGTCATCTCAAACTATAGGTTTCAGACAACAAAAACCTATGATAGCTAAGAAAATCCAGCTCAGAAAAGTCAAAAGTAGCAATCCACCCATCCCAAATCATAGGTTTCAGACAACACACACCTATGAAAGACTAAGAAATCCAGCTCAGAAAAGTCAAAAATAGCAAACTACATATCCCAAAATCATCAGTTTTCAGTCAAACACACACCAACGAAAGACTAAGAAACCTAGCTCAGAAAAGTCAAAATAGAAAACTACTCATCCCAAACTATTGGTTTCAGACAACATTCACCTACGAAATACTAGAAAACCTTAGCTCAGAAAAGCCTGAAATAGCAAACTATACATCCCAAATCATAATTTCCTGACAACACATACCTATGAAAGGCTAAGAAATCCAGCTCAGAAAAGTCGAAAATAGCAAACTACACATCCCAAATCATAGGTTTCAGACACCACACACCTACGAAAGACTAAGAAATCCGGTTATAAAAAAGTCGGAAATAGCAAATTACATATCCCAAATCATAGGTTTCAGACAACCGGGGGCTGTCACCTATGAACGGCTAAGAAACCTAGCTCAGAAAAGTCAAAAATAGCAAATTAGTCATCCCAAACTATAGGTTTCAGACAAAACAAAAACTATGATAGGCTAAGAAATCCAGCTCAGAAAAGTCAAAAGTAGCAATCCACCCATCCCAAATCATAGGTTACCCTAACCTAAACCTCCCTGCAGCGCATCCCCTGTGGCGCTTTCCTGACCCACGGCGCATCCACATGCGGCCACATCCTGCGGCGCTTTCCTGGCCCACGGCGCATCCTGGCGGCGCTTCTCTGGCCCTGGCGGATCTTTGGGGACCGGGGGAGGGCCTTTGGGGCACAGGGAGGGCCTTTGGGGGTCTGGGGGGCACTTGAGGACCGATTGGTCCTTTGGGAGCCCGGTGGACCTTTGGGGGGCCGGGGGAGGGTCTTTGGGCACAGGGAGGGCCTTTGGGGGTCCGGGGGGGCATTTGGGGGCCTGGGGGGACATTTGGGGACCGGTGGAGGGCCTTTGGGACCCCGTTGGTCTTTGGGAGCTCGATGGGCCTTTGGGGGGCCCGGGGTGGGCTTTGAGGGTCTGGGGGGGCCGGTGGGAGCCCTGGGGAACCTTTGGGGACCGGGGGGTTCCTTCTGGATTGGGGTATGGGGATTGGAACCCTTTGGATCGGGGTAGGGCGATCGGGGCCCTTTGGGGTTGGGTAGAGGACCTCACGACACTGTTCAAATAGAACTTTTTTACTATAACGACCACACTCAAAACCTCCTCTAAAACTCTTTCTGAAATCATCTTTTAAAACGTCTCTAACGGTTTTGCCGAAATAATTCCATAACCTGTCTAAAACCGTTTCGCCCAAATAATCCCCTAAAAGTAATTTCTGTGTGTTCCTTTTGTTTTTTGGCATCTCTGTGCTTTCACATTTCAAATTTCTAGGAAACCCGGGGGGTCCTTCTGGATTGGGTATGGGGATTGGAACCCTTTGGATCGGGGTAGGGTGATCGGGGCTCTTTGGGGTTGTGGTAGGGGACCTCACAACACTGTTCAATGGAACTTGTGTATTATAACGACCACACTCAAAAATCATCTTTTAAATCATCTTTTAAATCAACGTCTCTAACGGTTTCGCCGAAATAATTCCTATAAGCTGTCTAAAACCGTTTCGCCCAAATAATCCCTAAAAGTAATTTCATCGTGTTCCTTTTGTTTGGCATCTCAGTGCTTTCATATTTCAAATTTCTAGGAAACCCTTTCCTACGTTAATCTCTTCATCTCATAAATTTTCCTAGCTAAACTATTATGGTTTCGTTAGAATATCAATTTATCTCTCCGACTTAAAGCTCCGTGAAGCCGTATTTAAAAATAGAATTTCTATCTCTTTAGACTCCCACATAATTCCAAGATAACAAGTGATGTCATTTATAATTCATGACACTATAGATCAATGAAGCCCTATTTAAAAATAGAATATTAATTTTTCTCTCTGACCTTAAGAACGTTTATCCCTCAGACCTAAGATTAAAGAAGCCTTAATGTTTCTTAATCCCCCTTCGTGAAGCCCTATTTAAAATAGTATATTAATTTTCTCTCTGACCTAATGAACGTTTATCCCACAGACCTAAGATTAAAGAAGCCTTAATGTTTCTTAATTCCCCCTTCGTAAATCAATAATTTCCCCTAGCGATTATGTAAATCAAGTTCTCGGAAATTCACTTCCCCCTCGAGTCCTAGATCAATAACATTGTTCCCGTAGAATTCAATGCGTCATGTGCAACCTTCGTCCCGGTTAGGTTATTACACATAGAAACATCAAATAAATCGACCTTGGAAAAAGAGGTCATTGACCGATACGCAATCTTTCTCCCTAGGGACTCTATGACCATATTGTTTTATAATTCCCCACGCTCGTGAATCAATAATTCCCCCATCGATTATGTAAATCACCCCTCTTGTCATTCGCACGTGGCCAAACAACAACAGATCGATTGACCTTGACACACACCCCCCATTAGACTCGATCGATAATCCTTGAATAAATCATGTCCCGTCAGCATTAAACTAAATTGTAGATGGCAGCAGGGTGTTCGCGTCGCTTCAATAGGGGCATCTCTACTCAGGGTAGGAATAGAGCTACGAGGTACCTCATTATTATTATTTGACAGGGAGGTTTATTACCTCCAAGGAGAGAGTTAGAGATTTTCTAGCCGTAACCCAAGGTGGGTACACTTGGCTTTAGAAAGTGAACATTTGACCACTCGATCGCGTTATCATACCCTGGGACAGGGTATACTGTAAGTCGGGTAGTACCAAACCCGATATTTGCAGAACCCGATGTGGTAGACGCGGGAATCACATTATAATTTGGGACCGGGGCTTTCCCCTCCAATAAGTGTGACACCAGTATATTACCACGCCAGTGGCGTTGTGGCCTACCGGTATTACTACCAGCGGCTAAACGCCACGAACATTGGTGGGAGCCAGAAAAGGTCCTCTATCAGTAAATCCGTTTATTTACAGATCCGTTGGGGTAAGAGCAGGATTCCCACTAACATTTGGGCCGACAAAGGTTCTCCCCTTCGAGTAAGTGGCATAGCAACCTTTTTGCGCCATTTTTGCATCAATAAGTGGCGACACCCGTACTTACACACCAATAATCTGGAAATCAACTACCCTGAACAAAATGGCTATCTCAAATATTTATTGGATGTGTTTGGGGGAATGATGGGTGTGGGGGGGGGGCTAGTTGCCCTCCAATTACTTTCGACTATTAAAAAGGGGACTAGCCCTTTGAATTTCCAGTCAAATGAGCTATTATTGAAGTTTCTACGACAACGCCTTCTTTAAAAACCTTATATACCCCCAGGGCATAATTTAAAACCCTTGCCCTGAGGGTTGTGGGGGAGTGTCCTCCTCCAAAAAATTTTCTATTGGGAAATCAACTACGCTGAACAAAATGGCTTTCTCAAAATTTTGATTGGATGTGTTTGAGGGAATGATGGGCGTGGGGAGGGGGCTAGTTGCCCTCCATCACTTTCGACTATTAAAAAGGGTACTAGCGCTTTGAATTTCCATCGAATGAGCCTGTTTTGAAGTTTCTACGACAACGCCTTCTATAAAAACCTCATATGCCCCCAGGGCATAACTTAAAAAAAATCCTTGCCCTGAGGGTTGTAGGGAAGTGTCCTCCTCAAAAACATATTTTCTATCTGAAAATCAACTACGCTGGACAAAATGGCTATTTTAAATTTTGATTGGATATGTTTGGGGGAATGATGGGCGGGGGGGGGGGGGCTAGTTGCCCTCAGATCACTTTCGACTATTAAAACGGGCACTATCCCTTTGAAGTTCCAATCGAACGAGCCTTTTTTGAAGTTTCTACGACAATGCCTTCTATAAAAAAAACCTTATATGCCCCCAGGGCATAACTTAGAACCCTTGCCCCGAGGGTTGTGGGGGAGTGTCCTCCTCAAAAACATATTTTCTATCTGGAAATTAACTACGCTCAAAAAATGGCTATCTCAAAATTTTGATTGGATGTATTTGGGGGAATGAAGGGCGTGAGGGGGGGGGGCTAATGCACTCAAATCACTTTCTGCTATTAAAAGGGTACTAGCCCTTTGAATTTCAAATCGAATGAGCCTATTTTGAAGTTTCTACGTCAACGTCTTCTATAAAAACCTTATATGCCCCCAGGGCATAATTTAAAACCCTTGCCCTGAGGGTTGTGGGGAGTGTCCTCCTCCAAAAAAATTTTCTATTGGGAAATCAACTACGCTGAACAAAATGGCTTTCTCAAAATTTTGATTGGATGTGTTTGAGGGAATGATGGGCGTGGGGGAGGGGGCTAGTTGCCCTCCAATCACTTTCGACTATTAAAAAGGGTACTAGCGCTTTGAATTTCCAATCGAATGAGCCTGTTTTGAAGTTTCTACGACAACGCCTTCTATAAAAACCTCATATGCCCCCAGGGCATAACTTAAAATCCTTGCCCTGAGGGTTGTAGGGAAGTGTCCTCCTCAAAAACATATTTTCTATCTGGAAATCAACTACGCTGGACAAAATGGCCTATTTTAAAATTTTGATTGGATATGTTTGGGGAATGATGGGCGGGGGGGGGGGGGGGGCTAGTTGCCCTCCGATCACTTTTGACTATTAAAACGGGCACTATCCCTTTGAATTTCCAATCGAATGAGCCTTTTTTGAAGTTTCTACGACAATGCCTTCTATAAAAAAGACCTTATATGCCCCAGGGCATAACTTAAAACCCTTGCCCCCGAGGGTTGTGGGGGAGTGTCCTCCTCAAAAAGATATTTTCTATGTGGAAATCAACTACGCTGAACAAAATGGCTATATCAAAATTTTGATTGGATATGTTTGGGGAAATGATGGGCGTGGGTTTGGGGGGGGGTTAGTTGCACTCCAATCACTTTCGACTATTTAAAAGTTCACTAGCCCTTTGAATTTCCAATCGAACGGCCTTTTGTGAAGCTTCTACGACAACGCCGCTTCTGTAAAAAACCTTATATGCCCCCAGGGCGTAACTTAAAATCCTTGCCCCCAGGGGTTGTGGGGGAGTGTCCTCCACAAAAAAAGAATATTTTCTATCTGGAAATCAACTACGCTGAACAAATGGCTATCTCAAAATTTTGTTTGGATGTATTTTGGGGGAATGATGGGCGTGTGAGGGGGGGGGGGGGGGGGGGGGGGCTAGTTTGCCCTCCAATCACTTTAGACTATTAAAAAGGGGTACTAGCACTTTTAATTTCCAATGGAATGAGCCTTTTTTAAGTTTCTGCGACAACGCCTTCTATAAAAACCTTGTAAGCACTCAGGGCATAACTTAAAACCCTTGCCCCGTGGGTTTTGGGGAGAGTGTCCTCCTCAAAAAGATATTTTTCTATGTGGAAATCATTACGCCGAACAAAATGGCTATCCAAAATTTTGATTGGACGTATTTGGGGGAATGATGGGCGTGGGGGGGGGTCTAGTTGCCCTCCAATCACTTTCGAATATTAAAAAGGGTACTAGCCATTCCAATTTCCAATCGAATGAGCCTTTTTCGAAGTTTCTACGACGACTCTCCTTGATACGAAGTGCCCGGCATGGAGAAAAAAAAAAAAAAAAAAACAACACATTGTGCCTACATCGATCTTTACTTAGGCAGTACTAGCGCGCTGCCTATGATTACTATTTTAAACTGTGAAATCTGTGGTTAAAAGACATATACAAATGAGTACAAAAACTTTATAATCATTAAACAATTTAATAATTAACCAGCTGAAAAATCGAGCTTACTGTGTATATAATTCCTAGTGGTAATCTAATTGAAGACAGTATTTTGACATTGCCTTTTTTAATCAAATTACAATGGAATGAAGAAACGTGTTTATTTTAGGGCCACATAACAACGAAGTTAAGTAAAATCAATTTTGAGATTGTCGATTGCCTTTCAAGAGAATACAAATTCTATAAAAAGCTATGATTCTGTGAAGAATAAACAGGAAGAAGGGCCTTGAATTCACCCTAATTTTTAAAATTCAAATGAAATTGCTGATTTAACCACCCCTTGACCCTAAAACTAAAGAAATAAACATGTTCTTTATGCGAATGCGTAATTTAGATATTTCATAAGATATTTGAAATGGAACACGACTGGTTTTTACTCAATTATGCAAGAATGTAACTAAAGCAAAATAAAACTGGAGAAAAGCTGGATAAGAAGTTCACATTAATCTACAGTTACAAGACAAGCGACAGCGAGAATCACATACATAAGAACCTTCCGCGTGTTTGAGCACCAGGGTCCGAGCGAAGCTTAGTCTCCTGGTAATTAGATGTTAACACAATATATGATTTGAATAGCTGTTTCCAAAGAAATTTTTCCTGTTAACATTGCTAATTTCACACTGAAGGGCAATAAAAGTTTCTTACCTTAAGAAGATCCCCCGCCGTGGAAAATTTACCCTAGAAATGTCCAGTCTATAAAATTCCTCTCAGGAAATTCCCCTTGCTTAAATTCTTCTCGCTTGTAAAATTGAGCAAAGATCAAAGAAGAATGAAGAAAAGAAAGTTTTGGAATATTTCACCTACCTGTCAAAATTTATGTAGAATATATGATTATAATGATAGATCAAACACTTCGTGGTAACAAACTCTAAGAAAAAAGCAACTTGGGCCAACAAACAAGACTCTAAAGAAAGGAATTTTGATAACAATTGATGTATCAAAAGAATTGGGTCTGTATGCTGATCAAAACATATGAAGCTTTAATGCTACATATCAAACGCTACGAGCCTGAGAAGATTTGCCAGACTTTCGAAAAGGGGAGAAACCACCCCACGAAAGGCAAGTGATCTTAATGAAAATCACAACATATTCGGATTTTTTTTTTTGCATATTCGAGAACACAAACTATGGAAATTTCAGGCTCTCATCTATAAAAAAGCGGAATTTTGCACTCTTTTCAGAAGAAAGATTACGGGTGCGTGTTTATTTTTTTCCCACTGGAGTGATTTCATCGAATCAATGATCCTAAAATATTGGTAGAGGCCTCATTCAGACGAAAGTTATAGTTATAAGTTCGAGTGCTCTTTTAAAAAGCGAACAAAAAACATTCTGTGGTGGGAAAGAGGCGTCTTCTGCTATTTTGTGGGAACAAACGGCGAATTTTGCACCATATGGTGTCGATTAAAAATTCTGACACAGCTTTAGATTTAAAGTGTCAAGAACTATATATTGAGCTTCCCAGTTTTCCGCTGGAATGAATTTTTGAGGGGAGATTTTTGGAGGGATATGCCTAGTATCACCATTCACAAACCAGCATTGGACGAAGTACTGAATAATTTGTCAGCTAAAACGATCATCAATCTGAATTCATCGGTGATCATTTTTTTCTACTAAATTTCCACAAAATAAGAGTATATCAGAAGAAAAGTGGTTCAAATATCTTGATTTTAACTTTGTCGAACAAAATGAATAAAGTTATTACTATTTCGATATTTTCTTAAATCCTGATATCCCCCAACCTCCTTCAAAACTTTCAACCTCATTTAAGTCTTTACAGAAACTAACTTTTGCTGAAACCTTTTGACTTTCACACATTTACTTTACAGAAACTGTAAAAGTTTACTGAAAACAAACATTTCACTGACTTTACTAACACTTTACTTAATGACACTTTACTTTACTTAATAACCCTTTACTGAAAACTTGACTAAACTTTACTGAAAACTAAATAGTTTCTCTACGCTGAAAGTTCGTTTTCTATATAGGACTACATGTAAAGAAATGGAATTAAAAGGAATAAAATAGTGACAAATCTAAGGTTTTTTAGAACAATAAAACAAAAGGTAAGGTCTCAAACTCAAATGTTTTTATATAGAGGAGTTTAATATTTGGTAAAATTTCAGAATTTCAAATTTTCAAATATTATAATTTTTAAACAAAATTGAATTGATACATGCTTTTGACGAAATGAAAAATTTTGTAGCAAGAAAAAATGAGGATAATTCCAACAAGTATAGAATGGAAATATCCTGGTCGAAACCTCCACTCTACCGCCCTCATACGAAAAAAAAGAAGTTTTTCAACATAAGTTGGGAGCAAAACCCCTACGCCTTTCCAAGGCAGAAAAAAATTTGCACTTTACTGAAAAAAAAATATAAAGGTTTTTACTTTTATATAACTTTAATAAATCAAATAATATTAACATTCTTATTACTAAGTATCAGTATATGTATATTAAACTGACAATGCGCATTCATTTGTATTTTTTCAGTAAAGTGCAAATTTTTGTTCTGGCCTTGGGAAGGCGTAGGGGTTTGCGCCCAACTTATGTTAATTTCTGCTCGTTTTGAGTTTTTGACTCGGTTATTTATTGTAATTTGTGTTCGTTTTGGGTTTCATTTATTTATCAATGCTGATTTGTGGTAGTTTCACGCTTGTAGATTCTTTGATTTTAGTTTGCTCATTTTTTGTTTAATGGAGTTCTTTACTTTTCCTTGAAAAACTTATTTTGTGGAAAAAGTTTTTTTCTAATTAATTTTCTGTTCGTTTTTATATTGACATAGTCTTTACAGGGAAAAAGAAAATAATACTTTAAATCTTTTCGTTTTTTAAAAGACTTTATAGTTTTGGCCTGCTATTTGTATGCTGGAGAAAAATTTTCAGCAATTTTTAACAACATACACCCTTTTATAAATCTGGACACAAATAGCTCTGTTTTAATTTAGATTCATACCTCTTCTAGTTGACCTGAATGGAAAACTTGATACCATTTCGCAAAAAAATCTGTTTACTTTCTTTGATAGCTTGGATACACTTGCGCTAATTTGATTTGGTTTCTACGACTAATACGCCTTCTATAAGAACCTTGTATGCCCCAAGGGCGTAACTTAAAACCATTGCCCTGAGGGTTGTGGGGGAGTGTCCTCCTCAAAAAAAATATTTTTTTCTATCTGGAAAATCAACTACGCCGAACAAAATGGCTACCTTAAAATTTTGATTGGACATGTTTGGGGGAATGATGGTCGTGGGAGGGGGGCTAGTTGCCCTCCAATTACTTTCGACTATTAAAAAGGGAATTAGCCCTTTGAATTTCCAATCGAATGAGCCCTTTTGAAGTTTCTACGACAACGCTTTCAATAAAAACTTTATATGCCCCCAGGGCATAACTTGCAACCTTGCACTGAGGGCTCTGAGGGGGTTATCATCCTAAAAGACAAAAATTTCCAGAATATTCAACTACGTTGAACAAAATGGATGTCTCAAAATTTTAATTCGATGTGTTTGGGAAAATGGGTGGGCGTGAGAGGGGGCGTTAGTCGCTATCCAATCACTTTCAACTATTAAAAAAGGCACTAGCCCTTTCAATTTCCAATTGAATGAGCCCTTTTGAAGTTTCTACGACAACGCTTTCAATAGAAAACTTTATATGCCCCCAGGGCATAACTTGCAACCCTTGCCCTGAGGGCTGTGGGGGAAGGGGTTGTCATGCTTAAAGACCTAATTTCCAAAACTTTCAACTACATTGAATAAAATGGCTATCTAAAAATTTTGATTGGATGTGTTTGGGGAAAAAGGTGGGCGTGAGAGGGGGGTCAGTTGCCCTCAAATCACTTTTGACTATTAAAAAGGGTTACTAGTCCTTTGAATTTCAAATTGATATGAGCCCTTTTTTCAAGTTTCTACGACATAGATTTCAATAAAAACCTTATATGCCCCCAGGGCATAACTTATAATCCTTGCACTGAGGGTTTTGGGGGAGTGTCCTCCTCAGAAATTTGTTTTCTATCTGGAAATCAACTACCCTGAACAAATGGCTATCTCAAAAGTTTTTATTGGATGTGTTTGGGGAATGATGGGTGTGTGGGGGGGGGGGGGGGGGGGGGGCTAGTTGCCCTCCAATCAATTTTTCGACTATTAAAAAGGGCACTAGAGTATAAGGGGGTAAAAAAGGTTGAAAATATACATGCACTTTCACAAGCCTGAGGCATGGATATGTGTGTATATTTTCAAGTAATTGGGTTACCAGGGTCATTTGCCTATTACAATGACTCTACATGGCTTGGCAGACATGTTTTTTTTTTTATGACATCGATTTTTTGTGTGTCAGTCGATTAGAGAAAGTTGGTGGTTAGTCCCAATATAATAACTTGATTGGTCGGTTTTTCTAAAAAAACTTGCCATTGTATAATGTACTCAATTAAAAAAAAAAAAACCGATATAATGTCCCTACACTGCATTCCAGTTTTCATTATGTTTTAAGACATTGTTTATACTACACCATATATTTTTAACTTTTGAAAACAATGGATTTGTCAATTTTCAATGTGAGTACACTTTTCATTCTTTTATTCCCCCCCCCCCCCCCCCAAAAAAAAATAAAGAAAAACGTTTTACTAGTAAATTCAAATTTCAGAGGGTTAAATTTCACCGGCTCTTGCTATAAACGGGGTTTGTCTAATTCCGATGTCACGGTGGATGACTTTGGGAAAAAAAATTAGCGTGGGAGGGGGCCTAGTTGCCCTCCATTTTTTTTTTTTGGCTTACTTAAAAAGGACATTAGAACTTTAATTTCCGTTCGAATGAGGCTCCAGATAGGAGCTTTGAACTTCTATAGTAGGGTTCTCTGATGGTGTGATTTTCATTAAAGTTCTATGAGTTTTAGGGGGTGTTTTCTCCCTTTTTCGAAAACAAGGCAATTTTTCTCAGGCGCGTAACTTTTGACCGCTATAGTGTAAACTTGATGAAACTGATATATTTGAAGTCACAAGGATTCGCTCTTTACGCTAAAGTTTTTTTATTGTTTAAAAAAAAATTAAGTTGTGAGACAAGGTCAAACTTTAGCGTAAAGAGCGATGCGATGAGGAGGGGGACAGTCCCCTTCATATAGGGAATAATTTCTGTTCGTTTTAATGTCGCTCATTACTTTCAGTTTTAAAAACTTTTTTCTTTTTTTTTATTTAATTTCTGATCGTTTTTTAGTTAATGCAGCTTCTATTTGCATAAAAATTTTACTTTTCTTTTGCTAAATGGATCTCTTTACAAATTAACTTACGTAACTAACTTCTATATTCCTGTATTTTTCTTCTGGCAAAAAATACAAAGTTGCAGAGATTTTTGCAGATATGAGCTTGAAAGCTGTGTAATAGAGTTTTCTGATACGCTGAATCTGACGGTGTGATTTTAATTAAAATTCATTCACTTGTTAGGGGGTGTTTCCCCCCTCTTTAAAAAAAAAAAAACGGGTAAATTTTTCTCAGGCTCGTAGCCTTTGATGAGTAATACTAAACGTAATAAAATTTATATATATTTTAGAATCAGCATTATAAGCACATTCTTTTGATACATTTATTAACATCAAAATTCCGTTTTTTAAAAGTTTTGGATTACTATTGAGCAGTGTCGCTTGTTTTTTTTTTTATTGTTTTTTTCTATTACGTATATGTTATTACGTATATGAGGGGGGGGTTCCCCCCTTAGTCAATATCACACTCTTTACGTTAAAAGTCTAAAAAAAAATTTTGATTCACAACCCTCTGAATCACAAAGACCATTTTTAATTAGAATAGATAGCTCTTTTGAAAGCACTAAAAAAAATTGTAGTGTAAAGAGCGAGGTATTGACTTGGGAGAGAACCCCCCTCACATACATTATAATTTCTGTTCGTTTTTATTTAGCAGTATGAAATTAATAATAGGAGCACCTTAATGAGCAATAAACAAGAGGAGGAGGAGGAAAAATTTGACCTCTTAACCATTTATCCAACAAAATGGAAAAAGGGGTTGTTTTTTTCATGCTAAATTTTGCCTTTTTTTTCAAGGAAGCGGATACGTGCAATAACCCCCCTTCTGAAAAGAAAGCAAGATGGAGCGAAGCTGTATTAATGCAAGCCGCAAGACCATCAATTATCAAATATGCCGGTAGAATTACACACGATCTGGACCAGCCAACGACCACCCAACTTATAGTGCCAGAGCCCTCTAACCACAGCGTTAGCTCCACGCAAGCTGGAAGGAAGTTGAAGAGAGAATGGACTGCTTCTCATAATGCCTCAGCTCAGCCTACTGAAGATCGTGAGCTTGACCCCCTTCATGTTTTGCCAAGGAGTTCAGATGTAGAAGCCCAGTCAGAATTTGTCAGTATATACATGATTTTTTCTATCCCTATTTTCAAAATAAGGTAAATTTTCTCAGGCGCATAGCTTTTGATGAGTAAAACTTAAATGTGTTTCTAAACTATTCTATAATAATTCTATTTCATTTTCTTTCATTAACCAAATTAGCAGTATATAATGGAATGCTTATAACACTGAAATAGCTTATCATACATTTCTAAAAACCTTACCTTGTAACTTCTCTCTCTTCTAACCTAGACGTTTTTCTAATGCAATAATCCAATATTCCTTTAGAGAAACTAACTATATGAAAACATACAATTCACTATTTCACAGATGACAACAAATCTTAAACTGCTATATATTTTGCAGTAAGCTTTTGCGCGCATCCGGTGCTTATCAAATCTCCCATCGTTACATCTGAATTTTAATCCGATTGACAGCTATAATTTGAATTTTAAGTGGGATTCTTGTGACAGGATGTGTATTTCCGATAAGATATATTAACACATCGGAAGAAGGTTTTTAATAATCTCCAATTATGTCTTCACAGTGTTGTCCAGAAACATTATTTGGGGTGAACTCATTTCATTGAAACACTTAGGTGTTTTCGAGAAAGAATTTGAGACTGTTCTATTTGAACAGTGTTGTGAAGACCGATATCCCAACTTGAAAGGGTATCGATCCTCCTACCTCGAAGGAAGCTCCCGGTTCCCAAGGGTCCTCACAGAGGGGGGCTCTAAAAAGGACCATCCAGCATTTTATTGCACTTTAATTGTTGATATGGATGGAGAAAAAAAGTTCTTCTCTCTCTTACAATCATTTATTTAGCCCAGGTCAACTACATCCACAACTTCAAACAAATCCGTTGCCAAAAGACAGAGGAAAATTCGGATTGTTGAGAGAGTTACACCACCAACCGCCGACATATGGGATTCGTGTCCATTAACTGAAGCTGAGGAGCAAGTGTTCATACAGCATACCGCGTCAGTTGAACAATGGTCAAATTTCATTGAGGGTTATATTGAAGAGGGTCAAGCAGCAGAATTGGACCCATATTTTGCATTTTTATTCTAAAAATCTTTGGAATAAAACCATTAGTTTTTTTTATCATTCTCTTGTTCTAACTTACCCTTCTAAGAATAAGACTACATTTTCCTGACTAAAACAATATGCATATTTTTTTAACATGTTCTGTTGTCATAATGAAAGGCAATGTGGCATAATGAGGCAATGTAACTTTTTTCTTCTTCTTTTAATTGTTCAGGTGGTGGTGGTGGGACAATGACTATGAGAAATTGACATAGTTTTTTAACTTTATAAAAAATAATGGTTATTTTACATAAAAAATAAAACTTTTTTTTCTACAGATTAAAGATATAGCACCACCACCACCGACACCGTTGAGTGATGAAGCAAGTGTATTTACAGGACCAATTTTGTCACCACCACCTGAGTTCAGCGATGAAGCTACACTAATTCTAGAGGATATGGAGTGGCATAGGAGGTTCCTTAATGATGTTTTTGGGGAAATGGCTAGCCTGGATGACTTAAGCTGTGATATTGACATGCTTGAGGATCCGGGGTGTACAGATAGTTTTATGCGTGAACATTTAGGTGATGCTACTAGTGCATCTGAACCGGGTCCTCATAACGAAATTCTATCACAGGACAATACAGGCTGGCTCGACCAATTGTCCCCAAACACCTTGGAATATGTACTAGGGGACCTCATGCCACATCCCCCAATATGATTGAACACACTGGGAGTGGTGGTGGTGTTATTGACAATTCTCTGTCACCCGCCACCATTCATCTTAATGCTATAGATAGAAGTAGTAATACAACAGCAACAGTATCCCCTCTTCCGGATTTTTTTCTCTCCAACTCTGCCTTGCATCACACATTGGTCTACAGCGCCAAATTCGGTGACCCTTTCAACTCTCTAGTGTCGGGGATATAATCACAGATCCCCTGGCCATTACACATTCATATACTGATAAGATTCGAGCCATTCTTGAACAACAAATGGGGGTGTGGGGAGTGGGGGTCAGTTTAAAAGCATCAATAGCAACTAAAAATATTTTTTTTAAATGAAAGTGCGGGTGAGATGTATTCGAAATACTTGCACACAGAGATGTTGGCAATACACCCGCATTTATCAAATTATGGGGAGGTTTTTCTAAATTGGGCTAATAGTATTCAAAGTAAGTGGGAAAATTATAACGAGGGGGGTAGTGGATCTGTGGTTTTATTTATTGAAAGTTTAAATGTTAACATTTGTAGGTTTAAAGAGGATTTTATTGTAAGAGGTGGGTATGGGGAGAGGGCAATTGAATTAAAATATCATTCAGATTTAGAGGGGTGTAGGGGGATACAACGAATCTGTTTTCGATACGAGGCTGCAGTGTTTCAAGTATGCGTTTTTTAATTGCGGCATACAGACCTCTGCGCAATGATGCCACTAAGAAAAAGTTGGACAAAATGGCAGTTAATGGTAGGGAGGTTCAAAGTTCCCCAAAGTAAATTTTAATTGTTTAAATGGTCAATATCCCGTGACACTAAAAGGAATAGATATTTTTGAGTGGGCTAATGCACATTTAAAGATTGGTGTCACGGTGTTACAGTATGAAACAGAATTTGAAGAGGGTCAGCGCTCCGATAAGAAGGGTGTATTATTTCCAGTGCGGGCTCCTTCAATTGAATCAGTGGAACATTGGGTGTGGCTTCTATACACCCCACACACAGACTCCAATTCAATTGGTCATTTCAATCCAATTACGGATATTAGTAGGGTTCTAAGTGAGGTGTAAAAATCGGATTGTACGTTATTACTGTCCAACATGCCTCTCAAGATTTCGCTCTGATTTAAATTTAAAGCATCACATGAAACACTGTAAACGTCATGGATACCAGGCTGTGGAGACGGTAAGCGGAGATAGAGCGATCTTACGTTTTAAAATTTTTCAAAACACGCTCCTGCAGAGCAATAAGATCGCTTTGGACTGCGAAGCTAAGCTGACAAACGTGTGCGATCCGTCAAATTCAAATCGTGTTAAAATACATGAAGCCATAGGGGTCTCTTACGCTCACGCGCAACGAGATTCCAATAATACCATGCAAGTGTTGGAGGTAGTTGAGATGTTGAGTGACGGTGAAGACTGCATGCGCTCGGCATTGGTCAGTCTAATCAAAACAGCGAACGGTGCAATTTCGCGCCTTCGTTATACAAACTATCCTATGCTCCTATCACCAGATGACATAGTGGCCATTAAAATCGTAAAATGTGTTGGGTTTGCAAGGGAGAATTTGATGATGGTGTTGGGAATGGGGGGAGGAGGAAGGTGATCGACCATGATCATTTGTGGCAGGAAATTACATCGGGAGGGAGTAACTTTAGAGGGGTAGCACACCAGTCATGCAATTTAAACGTTAGACAACAATATTTTTCGTACCTGTTTTTATACACAATTCCAATTACGACTTAAAGTTTGTTCTTCCGGCGTTGGCCCGCATTGCCAAGGAGGAGTTGTAGATGAACGCATGGATAGATGGTTCTTTTTCATATAATATCATACCCAAATCATCGGAGAAGCTACTGCTGCTAGAATTCATGTGGAAAACAGTTGACAAGGGTAACACGTGCCTGAATAAAATCCGTTTTTTAGACTCTTTCAGCTTCTTCCCCAAATCTTTAAGTCAATTGATTCAGGTGCAGAAAAGTGACAATTTGATAGCTTCCCCCTCCTCAAACAGCGCTTCCCCGATGATGAAATGTATGATTTATTAACGTGTAAGGGTATATATCCATATGATTATTACAACTCTGGCTCGAGGCTAGATGAGGTGTCACTACCGCCCATTGAAGCTTTTTACAATTCTCTTACTGAGAGTGAGTGCACCACTAGCGACTACGAATTGCTAAGAGGGTTTGGGCAAAGGGCGGATGTAAAAATGGTGGGATTTATTGTAAACTTTACTTGGCCAGTGACGTACTCACTCTTCTGGATATTGTGTGCAAAAATACGGATAAAATCTATGGGGAATTTGGGTTGGATTTAGGTTATTATTTTTCCACTCCCCATTTGGTGATGGACTTGATACTTAAAATCAGCAAAGAAGAAATAGGTCTGATCACCGATGTGGATCAGCAATCTGTTTGTAGAGAGATCAATGAGGAGTGGGTATGTTTTTCACGGGGATCGTATCATGAAAACTGATCCGAGTGGACAGCACACCGATGAAAAGTCGGACGCAGTTTTTTTGGATGTGAATTCTCTTTACCCATCGGCAATGTCTCACTACTGTTTGCCGTGTGGCAATTATAAATGGCTTGACAATCCCTGTGCTTCGAATTTCCCCGACATTGCCAGTGTTGAGGAGAATGGGACACAGGGATGGTTTTTTTGAAATTGACGGTGAAATACCCATGGAAATCCATGACTCGGTAAAAGACTTTGTTTTTCCGTGCATAAATAGACCGGTGGGTAGGGACTCTCTGAGCCCCTATAATTTATCTTTAGTAGAGGACGGGAGTATGCACTGGGTACCTTCAAAATAAAAACTAATTGCCGATCTCAGCCCGAAACAGAATATCTTTGTTCATCACGTGCTATTGAAATGGATGGTGTCCAATGGTTTCAAGGTCACAAAGATTCATAGAGCCCTCCAATTTGATCAAAAGCCTTACATGAAACGTTTATTGACACCTTTATCAGTAAGCGTTCACAAGCGAAAACGAAAGTGAAAAAGAAGTCTATAAACTCATTTTGAACTCAGCTTTCGGTAAAATGTGCGAGAGCGTACGACGCAGAAGTCGATGTGACATTGTAACCAACCCCAAAGATTGTGCTCGAATCATTTCGGATCCAAACTTCACATCGTTCACAATCATAGACTCCAATATGGTGCTCCTACATCGCAAGAAAAGAAACATTGTATTAAATAAAAATATTGCAGGCGGAAGTGCAATAACTGAAATATCCAAGAAACTCATGTTGTCATTTTATTATAATGTGTGCAAGGTACAGTGGCCGATTGAGGGACAAGTTCAAGTGTACTACGGGGACACTGATTCACTCCTGTTAAAAGTCAAAACTGAAAATCTATTGAATGATTTGGAAAATGGCGAGTACATTAGCTCACAAATGGACTACACTATTTGGGACGAATCCCTCTACCCGGAGCTAGTGAAACGCCAGGCCCCAAATCAATTGTTAATGCTAAAATCTGAAACGGGTAGCGATCTGATATCCAGTGGTGTGTTTCCTGGACCGAAGGTATACTGTGTGGAAACGCACGGCAAGGATATCAAACAAGTTTGCAAGGGGGTACCTACACACTTTGTAAAAAATAATTTCGACATGAGTGTGTATAGAAACTGTCTGGAACGTAGTTTAGTGGCAAGAACGAAAGTCATGGCGATTCGCTCTTTACAATTTAAAAACTACACAGTTAGAGTTGAGAAAAAAAACGCCATGTCTGCCATATCGGACAAAGTCTATGTACTTGAGGATGTTGTGAAGGTACTACCACACGGTCATTATTTAATTTCAGACCGAGTTGAATGTACAGAGTACAGAAAACAACTCGGTCTAAAAAAATTAACTTAAATTCACTAAAAAAAAAAAAGTATAAATTGGGTGGGAGGGTTTTTTTTGGGTAATTAGGTTTTTTTAATTCTTTTTTTTTCTCTATCACAATCAATTTTCAATGTGTGTGTGTGCAAGGCAGATCAATTTCCAGTATTTAATGCCGGCCCCGGCCGGGCCCGCCGCAGCGGGCCCCCGGCGCCCGGCGCTTCCCGGCCCCGGCCGCCACAGTGGCCGCCCCCGGCGGGATGGGGACCCCAAAATTTAAAATGTTGTAAGTAAAAGTGTATGATATTATTTCACAAGTGTGCACATTAGTCCAATAAATGTTGTATTTTTTTATAAATAAATAAATAAAAAAAAGTGTATTTATTTAAGTGTTTTTTTTCTAGTGGTTATGTAAATGTTGTATTTTTTTATTATAAATAAATAAAAAAAAAAAAAGTGTTTTTTTTTCATGTTTATGTGCCTTTTTCAATGTAGTATTTTTTTTTAAAGTATTGTCCACCTTTTTTTATGTATAATAATAAAAGAAAATATTATTCTTTATTCTTCTTCTTCTTCTTCTTGAACGGAGTAGTAATAGGGGAAATTATTTAGTCATTAGACAGCCATAGTCCTACAGTTAGTTGTCCAGGTGAACTGTTGAAGGGAACATGTATCAATTTAAAACACCATTCAGATCGTTTCTGTGTGGACCGTCAATGTCGGGCAAAACAACACTCTTAACTAAAATAATTAAAATTGTGATAAAATGTTTGTGGAAAAGCACAAAAAAATCTACTATTGCTATAGTATTTGGCAGGAGTCATATGATAAAATAAAAGCGATTGCCACCACCATGGGGTTGGTGCAGATACAATTCATACAGGGACTTGATGTTTTCAGCATTATTGAACAAAACTCTTGGTTGATCATTGACGATCTGGCTGAATCTATTGAACAATGGTCCCAGGAAATTCTACAACTGTTCACTGTTCGCTCTCATCATGAACAGATTTCCGTTACTCTGGTTCTACACAATCTCTTTCATCAGAGCAAGTGTATGCGAACACTTGCATTGAACTGCACCTACTATATCATCTACAGAGTTGTTCGTGATTCTAGCTCGCTAATAACTCTCAATAAACAAATCTATCCAGGAGCCCCAAATTTCTGCTCTCAGCATACAATCAGGCAACTAATAAACCCTACGGCTACATCCTATTGGATCTTAATCAAAAATACACCCGAGGATCTGCGTGTAGTCACAGATATTTTGACAATGAAATTACAGTATATCTCCCCGTTAACACTATAAAGACCTATCAGTTGCTATCATGACACTGAAGAAACTACATGAAAATAGACATTTGTTTTCAGTTCTAAGCACTTCAAAACCTCCGCTTAGGAAAGCAATACTCAAGCACGGTATTGACAATGATTTCATTAATCTAATATCCGAACTTTGTTTAAATTTGATCGAGGTAATGTTCAACTGCCAGAAGTAGTTAAGCAACAGGCAAAGCAACATCGTTCCATTGTACGTACATTGGCCTCTAAAAAGAAAGGAAAGAATTTCAAAAGGAAACGACTTCTTCAGGCGGGCGTAGCTTTTTTCACACTTTTACTGCCAATAATTGCAGGACTTGTAAACAGTTTTTCTCTAAAGAGAGAGAGAGAGAGAATGCGAAACCCTATAAATTGACTCCAATAGAACTCGCTCTCTCACCCGTCGAACACTTTGAGAACAATCTGAGTAAATTCCTTGACAATGAGAATATTGAGGATGATAAAAAACTGCTTTTACTTCAAGATGCACTTCGCCGAGTGGACAAACACAAGTCCTATCGGTCGAAGCCAACTGCCACTGGTGGTGGTGATCCCAAAAAAGAATCATCTCCTCAAGAGTCTGCTGCTGCTGAAACACAATTAAAGAAGGAGGAATTGGATTCAATTGTATTGAAAATTGGAAATCTAATGCCCCACTCATATCGTGAACAAAGTAAACGACTCCTAGCCTATCTCTTGGAAAGTGATCACATTCAAGTTGAGAGCAATGGGACAGGGATTATAATTCAGGGCAAGAGCTATAATCTACTCGATTTAATCTATGATATGGTTACAAATCGTAAAGGACTATTATCATTTGACACTCATCTATACAACTTTCTAAATACATTAAACTTCCCCAAAAGTCTTATTGGCAATAGACAAATTCTAAAAAAATTAAAACGAACATGCACCATCATCATCATCATCATCATCATCAACATTGACACCATTAAAAAATGAACTTGAAGAAGAAGAAGATTTTAATCAATTTTGGAAATACTAGCACACCGCTGATAGCTAGACCAAAGCGAAGACGTATCAAGTCAACGTCACCATCACCACCACCATCAGCCAGTATACAAAAGGGTAGCGGACGTTACACAACGTGTTTACGTTCAAAATTTGTTATTCCCCATGTTGCAAAAGTACTAGAGAAATATAGTACACTGCTCTATCATAGTCACAGTCCTATAAAGGCTGCAATGGCCGAACGATTGATAAGAACTATTCGACTTTTAATTTCAAGATATTGTACATTGAAAAATACACCGGCTTTTATTCATGATCTTGATAAAATCATGTTGATTTATAATCAACGACCTCATCGATCATTGTCCAACTCTACACCAACGGAAGTTCATCATTCTGATCATGATCCAATTGACACCTTTCTTAAACAGTATTCCAATGAATTGTCGGCTGTCACGAAGAAGATGAAAAATAAATTCAATGTTGGTGATACCGTTCGAATTAATAGAACAACTAATGTTTTTTGAAAAGGGGAATTACTTGTGGTCCACCGAACTTTTTAAAGTGGCAAAAAATCCTAGACACTAAACCCATAACTTATCGCCTGCGTGATACCAAAGATGAAGAGATTCTCGGCGGGTTTTATGACTATGAATTGCAAAAAGTTAAAAATGCTAGTGAAATCTATCAAATTGAAAAGATATTAAAGACACGTACTCGCAGGGTAGGAAACAGTTATTTGTTCGGTGGCTAGGATACAACTCTGATTTTGATTCTTGGATCGGCGTTGAAGATATTGACAATGCCCCATGATTTCTATGTAACATGTCCAACGTTTCCGATCCTCTCTACAATGACTTGAATACGACAAGTGATTTTTGGACAAACTCTCCCCTGCCATCAAATTTGACGGTGCATATGAAGTGGCTCTTGTCGACTGTATTCTCAAAAATACCAATGACATCCTGAGAAAGGATCGTAAATATGATATAAAAATTAGACCCTATAATTGGCCACCACCACCACCACCACCTTCAGGTGATCAAGAACAAATTCGAAAAATCATTGGATGGATTATCCATATGTTGAATTACCCTACGAGGAACTCACCTGTATGAATGATTTATGTCGTTCTATTAATAAAAGAATTTCCGCTCGTAAAAAGGGAGCTTTTCATTTCAACTATTCAAAGGAGGAGGGCAAGATCTACATTAGTTCACCTATTGCAATGAAAAGGTTATTCTCAATGATAACTAAAGGATGGTTCTTGGCTTTAAGCTCAATATAATCAATGGTAAAGTGCCGGAAACACTAATTTCATTTTTGCTGACTACCCACCTGCCTTCTCCACAGACACTTGTATATTTCTCTACGCTTCATTTGTGGAAACATCGAGAGTCGGTAATTCAAATGTTCCCCTCCTACGAGTTCTTGAACGAAAAACCAATCAAGAGCATATTCATCACTACAATATAAAGCATCTTCAGTATATTCCCGTAAACACTTCCTATTTTGGAACTCTGTCAGTTAACACTAAGAACTGAATTGGGTGATCCTCTAGCAATTTCAAAAGGCTTAGCAGTGATTACATGTCATTTTCGACCCATTGTCAACGACAGTACAATCACCTAAAATGAATAATAGGAGAATTCCATTTGTCTGTCCCGATATCGATTGTTATGTTGGTGCTTTGAGTCCACGTCAAATAGGCAATGGATTGGACTACTACAAGGGGCGTACTACAATGTCTGGCTATGGTCTTGGTAGCTGGTTTTGCTAGGCTATTTCGTTCGCACTACCCCTAGCCAGAAAATATCTTGTACCTGCTGCATCAAATTTTGCTGCCTCCACACTACAGGACTGGGGTCGGGCAAGAATTTCAAGGAGAATGTTAAGGAAAATATTAGATCTTCAGCAAGAGCCGTTGGTGAGCAACTAAAATCTCGACAAAATGGGGAGGGATTGAAAAGGATGCGTTCACGTCATTCACTCATCAGTCTCCACCCAGGCAGGAAGCAAAGGACATCAACAGGACTTTGAGGAATAAAACAAGGAAGACCAATAAGCAGAAGAAGAAGAAAAAGATTGTTAGATCAAAGAAGAATTTCTTCTCTTAAGATGACTTATCTCCCCACAAGGAATCATATCCATCAATTAGTTCCTCATTGAATCTATTCAATGCTGAAAATGTTGATGTCAGTGTCAAGTATGGCTACTATGAACAATTTCACCCCCAACAACCCCTCTCGGAAAATATACACTTTCAAATATTTTCCAATGAAGACTATTTCATTGATTTGTCGTCAACATTTATTGATTTAAATGTTGTGGTGAAGAAAAAGTCAGATAATAAGACTCCAAATGCCGGTGATGGTCTCTCCTATGAAAACTGTATTCTACACAACCTATTCAAGCAAATTAATGTATTTTATTAATGGAACATTGGTGAGCACTAGCAATAATTTATCAAACTATGCAAGCTACATACAATTTATGATGATGACACCAAAGGCTTACAAGGAGTTGAGAGGACAATCATTAGGCTATGAATATCGATCAGGTGTTGATACTGACGGTGAGTTGACTACTGCAGTGACCCAGGAGTATCATCTAGTTGGAAAATTAAATCATGAGATATTCAATATATCCCAATGGTTACCCTCCAATGTCAAGATTGACATAAAGTTACAGATGGCCCCATCAAATTTCATTTTGAGAAAACACTTCCTGCAGCACCCGATGCAAATGTTATTATCACATCGGCAATTCTCCACGTCCGAAAACAACAGGTTATGAGCTCTGTTGCATTGGCAGTGGAAAAACTAAGAGCCAATGGTAACAACATTAAACTTCTTGTTCCCCATACGATCACCAATCAACGTCACATTGCCACCGGCTCTCGTAGCTATAGCGATTCATCATTTATCAATGGAGAAATCCCATCAAAATTGGCTTTGGCCTTTGTGAAGAGTGGGAGTGCCGTTGGATCCTGGACTGAATCCCCCCATGATTTTAATTTTTTCGGTCTATCTAGCCTCGTGTGCAAAGTGAATGTTATTCCACTGTACACTCTATCATTTGACAAAAAAAATCCTTTAGAACTCTATACGAGTTGACAATGCAATCCCTAGATCATGACTCTCAACTATTTGAAAATGGAATAACCGATTCAATGTTTTCAAAAATCATGGGGTTATTGTTTTGGATTTGTCAGGCACACAGAATATGAGCATAGTACGAACAGGGAATGTACGTTTAGAGTGTACATTTGCCAATGCTCTGACTGAGAGTATCACGCTAATATCACTGAGTCAATTTGAAACCTATTGGGAAATCACGCCCGACGGCAGTGTTCTACTAGACCTAGCACCATGAACACAAACCAAATAATCAACGTATTTAGTATGGATCCATACATGTCCCAGTACAAGTCCTATTGCATACCTTCGGACTTCATTGAAAAAATTCCAAGTGTTAACAATACCCTAATCATTGTTAATAGCAGTCCATCGACTTTGAAGACCGGTCATTGGCTATGCATCTTTCAGACAGCGAAGAATATTGAATTTTTTGAACCTCTTGGCCTATCGTATAAATTCTACGCGCCATACATCAGCAACTTTATTGAAAGCAGGGGAAAACCATTATTCAAAATCAACGAAGAGTACAGGATTTAATGACTAAGACATGTGGCTTTCATGCACTACTCTTTTTCATGTTCAGATGTCGTGGCTACACCTACAAGCAGTTTCCCAACATCTACGTTGACTTACCTCAATTGAACGACTTTCTAGTGGAGAATATACTTACAAGTGTATTTAATATTGATTTTAGTGCCCTAAGAATAAAATGTTCTAAAGATGTATGTGAAATTGTTTATTGATAAAAAAAATTTATATACATGATAAAACGACTTTTCTACTCTTTAGATTTCATCCACTACTAGGTATTTGTCAACAACAACTAGTGCAGGTAGATTATCTGAATTCACAGTGTACTGATCCTTATGTACTGCAATGTCAGGGTCACATTTTCTACAGTAGAGTGTGACTTCACTCTTGTCATATCTCTTTTATAGTCAATGATACTATTCTCATTCATTCTATAGAATTCACATGTTTCAATTTGCTTATTTGAAGCAATTTCACAAACAGTGTCCTCAAGTGTCGAATCACATTCCGTCACAGCCAAATAAAAATCAGTGGCTTATAATCATAACACCCAGTGTCTTCACAACGATGACGTAGAAACCATATTCTTTTGTTGTTCCAACAGTTGAATCGTTGACCCGGTTCCTCCTCCCAGAACAATCTAAAACCACGACGATACCAATCTCGTAGCAATAAACTAAAATCACGGTTAGGATTCTTTCCAATCATACCGGGATATGTACTCTCCCACTGATTACTTTTTATCATAATGACAATTGGAGCATAGGTGACCTCTAGGATGAGAGTCACACACCTCTTCAAGACAGGAATTGAACCTTTAATTTGTACAGCATATCCTCTATGCAATTTACACGGTCGCACAATCTACACTTTTCATCATACTCCTCAATCATTGTGCAATTCTCACATGATGATGACCAGCTGCCCAGTGAGTACATACATAACGGACATGTATGGAACATTTTGTCATGTGTTGACACTCTCACTACCACAATGAAACTGAGCTAGCAACAACAAAAATTGTCTGAGATAGAGAGAGAGAGAGGAGTAAATCATCCTTGAGCACCATCTTTCTCATGAAAAAAAGTCCTAAATTTCAAAACTAATGTTTAAAAGCATATCCACAATATCATTTTGCCGTGTCGTGATCATATATCAATAAGTTGTGTAAATGCATTTGGACCACGATGTAGAAGCTTCATACAATAGTCTAATGATGGAGAATCAGTTTTCATTATATCATCAAGCATTCCCCGAGAAAATATCTTCCTTTGAATAGACAACTCTAGAAAATCAACATCTAGAATCAAACGTTTTTCCATAAGAACTAGATTCCTCATGATTCGCTCTTTCTCGAATCTATCCATTTTTTCTAGAGTCCTAACTCTCTCTCACAACCAATTTCAGACTAACCAGAATTTCTTTTTGTACTCTAGAAAATATACGCTAGTCTACTATAGAAAGAAAGAAAAATATCATTGATTTAGAAACATTTTTATTGAACATAATTACAAAAATAATAATAATTTCACTGATGCATTTTGTTCTCATCAATATATTTCGATAGGACATCTAATGCTGACCGAAGTTTATTTATATGGAGAATATTCACTTTTCCAGCAAAACATAGTTGCTCCTCCTGCTTAAACTTGCTTAATGATATCACGTATCTCGCATACATAATGTCCCATTCAAGCATAGTCTACAGCCAGCGGTTATTTCCACAGCTACATTGGGTACTCGTATATCGTTGCTGCTGCTGCTGTCGGTTCCATCATTAATCTCCAATAGTGTAAATGCACCACTCTTTTTTTCTCCACTAATATCCTCTCAAATAAACTATTCTCTCTTTCTGAATTCAATTCTCTTACTAATATGAAATACAATGAAAATTACTCCTTATATCCGAATCCAACTACTAATCAAGTTAATGTGACCGCCACTCTCTCTGTTTGACCTCCAAAAATGGGTGTCATAATAGAAAACCTGTCTAGCAACCCATGTAGAGTTCGTTGTAATAGGCAAATGGCCCTGGTAACCCAATTACTTGAAAATATACACACATATCCATGCCTCAGGCTTGTGAAAGTGCATGTATATTTTCAACCTTTTACCCCCTTACTACTCACTAGCTCTTCTAATTTCCAGTCGAATGAGCTTTATTGAAGTTTCTACGACAAACGCCTTCTCTATAAACCTTATATACCCCCAGGGCATAACTTAAAACCCTTGCCCTGAGGGATGTGCGGGAGTGTCCTCCTCAAAAAACATATTTTCTATCTGGAAATCAACCACGCTGAACAAATGGCTATCTCAAAATTCTATTGGATGTGTTTGGGGGAATGAAGGGTGTAGGGGGCTAGTTGCCCTCCAATCACTTTCGACTATTAAAAAGGGTACTAGCCTTTTGAATTTCCAATCGAATGAGCCTGTTTTGAAGTTTCTACGACAACACCTTCTATAAAAACCTTATATTCCCCCAGGGCATAACTTAAAACCCTTGCCCTGAGGGTTGTGCGGGAGTGTCCTCCTCAAAAACATATTTTCTATCTGGAAATCAACCACGCTGAACAAAATGGCTATCTCAATATTTTTATTGGATATGTTTGGGGAATGAAGGGTGTGGGGGGGTTAGTTGCCCTCCAATCAGTTTCGACTATTAAAAAGGGTACTAGTCCTTTGAATTTCCAATCGAATGAGCCTGTTTTGAAGTTTCTATGACAACGCCTTCTATAAAAACCTTACACGCCCCCAGGGCATAACTTAAAACCCTTGCCCTGAGGGTTTTTTCGGGGAGTGTCCTCCTCAAAAACATATTTTCTATCTGGAAATCAACTACGCTGAACAAAATGGCTATATCAAAATTTTGATTGGATGTGTTTGGGGGAATCCTGGACGTGGGGGGGGGGCTAGTTGCCGTCCAATCACTTTTGACTATTTAAAAGGGCACTAGCCACTCCAATTTCCAATCGAATGAGCCCTTTCCAAGTTTCTACGACAACTCCTTTGACACGAAGTGCCCGGGTATGAAGAACCAAAAAACAAAAACATTGTGCCCACATCGTTCTTTACTTAGGCAGCGCTAGCGCGCTGCCTATGATACACCTTCAAAGTTTGATCAGCATTTTCTCTCTGTAATAATGGGGGAAAATTGCATATTACCCACGGTAAAGCAAACTTTGATTTTGCTTCTTTAAAAGGGTTTGAGCACCATAACGGATTTGTTTTTTTTTTTTTTACCGGAAGATGAGTCTAAAGATATCAGTAATAGGCCTAGTTTTTAATCTTGATTTTAATTATGGAAGCATATATTAAATATTGTTTGAATCTTAAAATTCAGACAATTCTGTGAAAAGGGGAAAAAAACATACCATAAAAGAGTGTGGCCTTTTTTCTTCTAATACAACAAAACACTGTTGCATTCTTCAACCATCAAAACCCAGTGGCTGTTATGGCCTCTGTTTTACCCAGGGCAAAATCTTGATTGGTGTCCCCCCTCATCCTATCTCCCAACAAATTTCAGGCCAAATTTTAATAATTTCTTCATTTATTAACAAAATTGGGATACAAAATATCACACAAAAATAAATTACTTAAACGCCTTCTATAAAAAACCTTATATTCCCCCAGGGCATAACTTAAAACCTTGCCCTGATGGCTGTGGAGAGTGTCCTCCTCAAAAGTATATTTTCTATCTGGAAATCAAGTACGCTGAACTAATTGGCTATCTCATAATTTTGATTGGATGTGTTTGGGGGAATAATGGGCATGAGGGGGGGGGGCTAGTTGCCCTCCAATCAGTTAGGACTATTAAAAAGGGTACTAGCCCTTTGAATTTCCAATCGAATGAGCCTGTTTTGAAGTTTCTACGACAACGCCTTCTATAAAAACCTTATATGCCCCCAGGGCATAACTTAAAACCCTTGCCCTGAGGGTTGTAGGGGAGTGTCCTCCTCAAAAACGTATTTTCTATCTGGAAATCAACTACGCTGAACAAAATGGCTATCTCTAAATTTTGATTGGATGTATTTGGGGGAATGATGGGCGTAGGGGGGGGACTAATTACCCTCAAATCACTTTCGACTATAAAAAAGGGTACTAGCCCTTTGAATTTCCAATCGAATGAGCCTGTTTTGAATTTTCTACGACAACGCCTTCTATAAAATCCTTATATGCCCCCCAGGGCTAACTTAAAACCCTTGCCCTGAGGGTTGTGGGGGAGTGTCCTCCTCAAAAGCATATTTTCTATCTGGAAATCAACTACGCTGAACAAAATGGCTATCTCAAAATTTTGATTGATGTGTTTGGGGGAATGATGGGCATGGGGTTTAGTTGCCCTCCAATCAGTTTCGACTATTAAAAAGGGTACTAGCCCTTTGAATTTCCAAACGAATGAGCCTGTTTTGAAGTTTCTATGACAACGCCTTCTTATATGCCCCAGGGCATAACTTAAAACCCTTGCCCTGAGGGTTGTGGGGGAGTGTCCTCCTCAAAACATATTTTTCTATCTGGAAATCAACCACGCTGAACAAAATGGCTATCTCAAAATTTTTATTGATATGTTTGGGGGAATGAAGGGTGTGGGGGGTCTAGTTGCCCTCCAATCACTTTCGACTATTAAAAAGGGTACTAGTCCTTTGAATTTCCAATCGAATAAGCCTGTTTTGAAGTTTCTATGACAACGCCTTCTATAAAAACCGCACATGCCCCCAGGGCATAACTTAAAACCCTTGCCCTGAGGGTTGTGGGGGAGTGTCCTCCTCAAAAAACATATTTTTATCTGAAAATCAACTACGCTGAACAAAATGGCTATCTCAAAATTTTGATTGGATGTATTTGGGGAATGATGGGGTTGGGGGGGGGCTGGGTTCTAGTTGCCCTCAAATCACTTTCGACTATTAAAAAGGGTACTAGCTCTTTGAATTTCCAATCGAATGAGCCTGTTTTGAAGTTTCTACGACAACGCCTTCTCTATAAAAACCTTATATGCCCCCAGGGCATAACTTAAAACCCTTGCCCTGAGGGTTTTTGGGGGAGTGTCTTCCTCAAAAACATATTTTCTATCTGGAAATCAGCTACGCTGAACAAAATGGCTATATCAAAATTTTGATTGGATGTGTTTGGGGGAATGCTGGGCGTGGGGGGGGGGGGGGGCTAGTTGCAGTCCAATCACTTTCGACTATTAAAAAGGGTACTAGTCCTTTGAATTTCCAATTGAATGAGCCTGTTTTGAAGTTTCTATGACAACGCCTTCTATAAAAACCTTACATGCCCCCGAGGGCATAACTTAAAACCCTTGCCCTGAGGGTTTTGGGGGGAGTGTTCTCCTCAAAAACATATTTTCTATCTGGAAATCAGCTACGCTGAACAAAATGGCTATATCAAAATTTTGATTGGATGTGTTTTGGGGAATGCTGGGCGTGGGGGGGGGGGCTAGTTGCCGTCCAATCACTTTTGACTATTTAAAAGGGCACTAGCCACTCCAATTTCCAATCGAATGAGCCCTTTTCGAAGTTTCTACGACAACTCCTTTGACACGAAGTGCCCGGGTATGGAGAACCAAAAAACAACACATTGTGCCCACATCGTTTTTTACTTAGGCAGCGCTAGCGCGCTGCCTATGATGCCCCTTCAAAGTTTGATCAGAATTTCTTTCTGTAATAATGGGGGGAAAATTGCATATTACCCACGGTAAAGCAAACTTTGATTTTGCTTATATTCCCCCATGGTGTTCAGGGTTTGAACACCATGACTGATTTTTTTTTTTTTACCGAAGATGAGTGTAAAGAGATCAGTAATAGGCCTAGTTTTAATCTTGATTTTAATTATAGAAGCATATATTAAATATTGTTTGAATCTTAAAATTCAGACAATTCTGTGAAAAGGGGAAAACATACCATAAAAGAGTGTGGCCTTTTTTCCTTCTAATACAACAAAACACTGTTGCATTCTTCAACCATGAAAACCCAGTGGTTGTTATGCCCCTGTTTTACCAGGGCAAAATCTTGATTGGTGTTCCCCTCATCCTGTCTCCCAACAAATTTCAGGCCAAATTTTAATAATTTCTTCATTTATTAACAAAATTGGGATACAAAATATCACACAAAAATAAATTACTTAAGTTTGGCTACTTTTACACTGCCTGTTACTTCATTTTAATAAAAATAAGATAAGTCGCAAAATGATTATAACCTTTAGATTATTTATTTAAAATTCTAAACACCTAAAATTTCTTGGCCCGGGCCGAGTATCCCCTCCCCCCTTTAAAATCGTCTCTGCAAAAACCCCATCACACTTATTTCTTTTTTTTATATCGCTGGCAGACAGTGAAACACACTATTAACACTTTTGGCCAAAGTCAATTATAAACTGTTCAATTTTATGCTTTTATAGCCCTACACTTAGTCATAAGGTTGTTACATTTCATGTTACGGGTCTTACGTTCCTTCACATCGAAATTTTCCCTCCACACTGCAACGTTAATTTTCAGTGCTACCCATGCAAAAAAGTGATTTTTGCATGAACCATATGTGTTAGACTATGTATTTGAAATATTACACACCAAAGATTTCTGTGCCCGGGACGAGTGCCCCCCCCCCCTAACCCCTTTAAAATCGTCTCTGCAAAAATGCTAACACAATTATTTTTTCTTTTTTTTTTATATGGCTGGCTGACAGTCAATAAAATTGATTTTTGGTCAAATTCAATTTCATACTTTTCTATACAGCCAGCTTTAGGATATGTGTATCGCATCAAGAACTAACATAGTGAGCCATAAACAGTCTAAAGTCTTTTGGCCCTTAAAACAATATATCGTGTATGCTTACTTTCTGTTTTGTGAATTCTTTCTGCCTTGGCAGACAATTTAGGGAAAAACAGATACATGGACTTGATTTTTAAAAATCAAATAGACTTAAAAAAGAAAAGACTGATTATTTGAAGCTTTAAAAACAGATAGAAAACAAAAAAGGTAAAAAATCACCGATCTAAAAGGCCTTTTCCGTGAGCTGGAAATTAAAGGTAGCTTAGCTTTTGATAGTTCATTCTCGTATATTCGTGATTAGGAAAAAGCAACCAGATCGTTATCAGTGACAAGACATCTTTTTGTGAGCCTCCCTCCTCCTAAAGCTGCATAGAGTGCAAATACTAGATAGGATGAAAACATGGACTAAAAATGTAAGACGAAGCATAAAATGGAATAAAAATATAAGAAGGAAGAGAGAATTGATTAAAGTCAATTACCGACTGAGCATAATAATGGGTGATCATAATATGGGCTTAATTACCTAAAAATCAAAGACAAACTTAAGAAATGAATAATAAGCATAAGAAGCAAACGTAAAATCAAATAAAAGCCAAACAAGGATAAAAAATTATACGTCTAAAATGTCATAGAGTGTATATACAAGATGCAGTGCAAACATGCAGTGAAATAGGGTAAAATTCAAGCATAACGTGGGTAAAAATAAAAGAGAAAATCTATTTGACAGTTGAAACTTGACAGTTTCTCATTAATTTTTTCTTCTTCTTCATTTCTGCTTATTTGTCCTTTTCTTTTTTGTCTCTTTTTCAATTTCTTCTTCAGGAACCTTCTTATGTATTTCTTTATCTTCTTTTCTTCTTCATTTCATCTCATTTGTTCTTTTTTTCATTTCTTCTTCAATTTCTTCCTCTAGAACCTTTTCATTAATTTCTTCTTCTGCTTTTCTTCTTCATTTCTTCTCATTTTCTTTTCTTCTACATTTAGTCTTCATCTCTTATTTTCTTTATTTGTTATTCAACTTTTTCATCAAGAATCTTCCCATCAATTTCTCGACAAAAAACATTGAGCTCATAACAATAAAAAGCCAATTCGCCATGTAATTCTAACTCACATAATGACCTTTAACAGATTGAGGACCGGTAATTTTCATTTAGCCTACTTCATGTTGAAAGTCTGACAGATGAACAATAGCAATAACAACTATTTCAAGAAATGTTCCCAGATGTTGATAGATTGTTAGCTACCTGGTAAAAATGAGCTGCTAGAAATTGTTGCATATCGTTCGTCTGTCAATTTAGAATGACAACGTGACAGGTTTTGAATAAAAATAATTCGTTATTTATAATCGCTGTGATATAAACCTTTCAGAAACAAATGTTGTCAAAATTATTTAAAAAATAAAATTTTTTTATTCACTTTGAGGCTATTTATTTTCTGTGAAGGGGGTAGGGACACTCTTTGGGCTACGTCTTATGAAGCTTGCCTACCAATTGGATGCTGACTGCTGCTTTCTGTATCCAATGGAGAGTGTTGCCCTTGGATATCACTCAACGCAAGTGATACATAAGGGCAACTTTTAGTTGTCCTTGGATATTACACCATAAATGGACACATTTGCTATAAGTTATCTACCAGCTTCCTTTTTGGACACTTTAGGAGAGATTGGCATACCACCACATCTTAAGAAAAGATATTTATGTAAAATCAACAAAACCATAATAAAATGCTGAATTGTTTTGACTTACTGAAACCTTTGTGTAGCAGTTTAATCTGGATTTGAACCCATTAGAGAGGTATGGAAATTTCCATTGGGGCTACAATTCGTCGCAATGTAGTTTTTTGAAAAATCTTTAAGCCCAGTACCAAATAACTTATCATTTTTAGTTTCGTGAAGCATTTCCTTCGTTTTGATTAATTTTTCTTGTTCTAACTTCCTTCAAAATTTTTAGTTTGAACTCACTAGAGTAGTTTGTTTTAACCCCTGTCCTACACTGGAGCTAAGAAACTATCAAAGCCTAATAAATCCAAAGGACCTATGTGCAGTTACTCCCTATGTTTCTTTTCTGATTTTTGTGGTTTTATGATTTTTGGTGATTGTCAAATATTTATTTGAGGTTGCTGAGCAGATGATCCATCCGTTTGTGACGATGATGAAAAATTTGAGTTGAAAATCTTGATTGACAGGCATACAAGGTACTGGTTTTTTTTTTTTTTCCATTTCCAATACCGCTGTTCAAGTTTTTCGAACTTATAAACAGTTTTTTCAATTTTTGGGATGATGTTTCTCTTAGTTGCCACATTGCTAGGTCACAAGCAAACGAAGGAGTGACCTGGGCAAATAGTTACTGGAACTCTAAAAAAGTAGTTTGTGTAACAGTATACACATCAGTTTTTTTATTGTTTTAAAAAATAAAGTTGGAAGACAGTCAAACTTTAGAGCAAAGAGCAAAGCCTTGAGGAGGGGACAGCCCCTTTCATATACGGAATAATTTCTGTTTGTTTTAAGTCTTAATGTCGCTCCTTACTTTCAGTTAAAAAAAACTTGTTTTTTTATTTAATTGCTGAACGTTTTTGAATTAATGCAGGTTTTGATTTTGGCTCACCGTACATGAATAATTAAAAGAAAATTTGTATGTTAACGAACTTCTCTATTCGTATATTTTTATTACGTATATTAGTGGGTTCGCCCCCTAGTCAATACCTCGATCTTTATGCTAAAGTTCGAATTTGTTTCCAACTCTTTAAGAATGATTAGAATAAATAGCTCTTATGAAAAAAACTAAAAAAGCTTTAGCGTAAAGAGCGACGTATTGACAAGGGGCAAACCCAATAATATACGTAATAGTTTTCTGTTCGTTTTAAGTTTTGATGTTGAAAATTTTTCAGTTGAGAAGTTTTTTCAGTTGAAAACTTGTTTTCTTTTTTATTTCTGATGGTTTTTTTTTTAAATAATGCTGGAAAATTCGGCGCTCCCTTCATAGCAATGTCCCTTCCCCCATGAAAACTTCATCCATTGAAAGATCCTCCTACGTAACCCCCGAAACCCCCTCCCCCCACTACTAGAAAAAATCCCCCTGAAAACGTCTGTATACTTCCCAATAACCAATGTTATATGTAAACATTGGGCAAAGTTCATAACTTGTAGCCCTTCCCCCGGGGACTCCGGGGTATTAGGTCATCCTCAAAGACATAGTTACTATATTTATCGACCATGTTGAACAAAATGGCAGTCTCAAAATTTGATTGGGTGACTTTTAGAAGAATTGAGTGTCGTAGGGGGCCTAGTTGCCCTCCATTTCTTGGTTACTTAAAATGGGCACTAAAACTTTTAATTTTCGTTCGAATGAGCCCTCTCACGATATTCTAGGACCATTGGATTTATACAGTCACCCCTGGGGGAAAAACAAACAAATAAACGCGCATCCGTGATCTTTCTTCTGGCAAAAAATACAAAATTCCACAATTTTGCAGATAGGAGCTTAACACTTCTACATTAGGGTTCTCTAATACGCTGAATCTGATGGTGTGATTTTCATGAGATTCTACGACGTTTAAGGGGTGTTTTCCCCCTTTTTTTGAAAATAAGGCAAATTTTCTCAGTATCGTAACTTTTGATGGGTAGGACTAAACTTAATGAAATTGATATATTTGAAATCAGCATAAAAATCTGTTTCTTTAGATGTATCTATTGGTATCTGTTTTTTAGATTTTCGGTTACTATTGAGCCAGGTCGTTCCTTACTTACAGTTCGTTACCAACGAACTGTTTGATTCCGTGTATATAAAATTCATCAAGTTTAAAGTTACCCATCAAAAGCTACAACCCTAAAAAACCTTCCGGATTTTAGAATAACGGAAAGCTCTCACCCAAGAGGGCAATTAACATTTTTGAAAGTTATACTATCAAGTCAGCAGTTCAGATAACACGGTTGTTGAAGTCTGAAGCTCTTAACTATAAAATTGTAAAATTTTGCCGTTTTTTTTTTCGAGGAGAAAAAATCACGGATGCTTGCTTTTTTTTGTATGTTTGTTTGTTGTTTTTTTTTTTTCCGAGGGTTTATCGTATCGAAAAAATACTCCTAGAAAATCAAAAGACGCTCATTCAAACGAAAATTATAATTCCTCGTGAACTTTTTTAAACAGCCAAATGGCGCAGCAAAATGGCGTTTTTGTCGTTTTTGTTGCACCGAACTACAATTTTAACCCAAAGAGAACGAAACTGCCATCAATTGAAAATACTGAAGTAGCCAGTCAATCTGAGGTCATTGAAAAACTATATATTGAGCTTCCTGGGATCAGAAGCAGCATTGCTGGGGAGTGGCGTGTTTGTTCCTAAAAGGTCACGCAGTCTATATAAATCAAAGATTAATTCACACACTTCTTGAGCAGGTTCATATAATCCTGAGCAGGTTGATTCACCTGAGCAGGTTGATTCACTTGATGTTTGTTAAAATTATGTACAGTGATGTGAAGTTATCAGCTATTATGTAAGAGGGATGGTGAGTTGGTCCGTAGGTGGGAAGGAGGGGGTGGTAGTGCCGGAAGCCTCAGAAATTACATTTTTATATCAGCACTTTCAAACCTATGCGGACATATTAATCGTATTAAGTTCATTTTAGTTCTTGGACTTTTATTGACCATTTTCTTATGCTTGTTTGGTGTTTGTTTTACTTTTGTTTTGCTTTATTATGTGTTTCTTTGTTTTGCTTTTTCTTTTTGGATATATGAAGCGCATTTGGCTCTATTAGAGCTTGTGCTAGTCTTTGGAAAATAAATGTTATCTTATCTTATATATCTTGAAGATTTTTGTCCAGGCATATTGACTAGAAAATTGGCTTACTACTGATTATATAAAACGTTCACAACAAAATGTTTCATAGCGGCGAAAAAGTGATGGTCGCGAAAAACCAATGGAAAGCGAAGCTTGCTTATAAGAAAAGCTAGTGAAAATTATAACGGCTAATTGCGGATAACGAGAAAAAAGCAAGTTATTTAAAAACCAATCACGCTTTCATTGTTACCATACATTTTACTATAAACAAATGTTAATAATAAGTGGTCTTAGTCATTACCTTGCAGGGTTTTCAAAAATGTTATCAACTTATTGAAGTAACTGATAATAAAATGATGAAAAAAAATGGAAGTTTTATTATATTCATGAGCATAACAATTTTAATTTAGTGCCAAAAACAACTAATCAGAGTCACGTTCCACTGTTTTTTTTGGATTCACTTTCCAAATATAGCCAATTCTTACCTTGTCACTAATAACGATCTGGAAGCAACGATCTGCACAAACAACTAATCAGAGTCACTTTCCACTGTTTTTTTTTGGATTCACTTTCCAATATAGCCAATTCTTACCTTGTCACTAATAACGATCTGACAGCTTTCTGTTAGTCACGAATATATGAAAATGAACTTTTGAAAGCTAAGCTAGCTTTACTTTCCAGCTCAAGATAAAAGGCCTTTTAGGTCTGTAATTTTTTTACCCTTTTTTCTATCTGTTTTAAAGCTTCAGATCAAGGGCCTTTTTTCTTTTTTTCAAGTCTATTTTTAGAAAATTAAGTCCATATATCTGTGTTTCCCGAAATTATAGACGCGTTTTATACTCGATAACTTTTTAAGAAAAGCCTTTTTGATATCTTTATTATACGCCTTTTGTCTGTGTACAGGCATAAGGAAGCTGATTTCATAAGGAAGCTCATTTGTAGATAAACAACAGAACGTAGAGCTAAAAAAAAATTCGGTTTCAAAAATTCCAATGCTATCTAGTGTTATGGAAAAAAAACTAACTAAAAAAAAAAAAAAACTTTTTTGCAAGCTGCCCAATAGTCTGCGCAGTGCAGGTACTGATCTCCTGGTTCCCTCCTTCGGCCGGGAGTGCAATAAGGGGGGGAAATTACCCGACCCTTTTCGTGTCGCCCCTATATTTTTCGAGGTCCCTATTTAGAGCTGAGTGAGTAAAAATCTCTATACGTGAGTAGAAATCATTTAAAGAGACTTTTAAGACTTGCTCGGCAGTTATAAGAGCATTGTGTTTTGTGTTTGTGATATAAATATTTCGGTATGTTGAAGTAATGCTTAAACAGCTTAATGCTAAAACAGTTAACACTCACACAGCAAAATTCCAACTTAAATATTGAAATTTTTGAATTCTAGAGCATCATAAAATGTTTTTAAATTTCTTTTTTACATTTTGTGTCTGAAACTTAAAATGTTACGTTTTACAAATTGTTTGACATCAAGACAATAAATATTCAAAACGGATTTTGTATCCTCTTCAAGAATATTCATTTTTCTTGTGATTGTATACCAGTTGAGATGCGTTGTGCTGACGGAACATAAAACCAACTAAACGCTTTTGTTTAAGTGAATGGACAACTATTTCCAGCTGAACAGATGAAGGCATGAATCACCACTTCACCTCAACGGTTTTAATCTGTTTAGGGAAGGCAGCTACAAAAACGTTTCCATTGATGGATATATCTGATTAGATGAAATTCTTGAATCGACTTGCTCGACTTAAAAATTCTTGATGGGCAACTTTGTCAGCGTAGAGGGAGCAAGACATTGAGCCATTAGTCGTTTCCAGAGTATTCTGACCTGGGCAAGGGTTGGAGCTTCATTGGGTCGATGTCCCTGGAAGTGAGTCAACTGCGGATGACGTTCGCCTAATTTGTGTGTGGTGTTCCTATGGGACTGCAAAGGGTTGCAATAGTGGAACAAAAGCGCTATTAATCGATGTAAGCTAGTTTGCATTTAAAAATTTCAATTGTTTTCTTATATTTTATTCAATGCTTTATACATCAGCTATAAAAAGAACTATAGAAATTTAGTAGTATGATTGTAGTGATGCCTTGACGACTGTAACAGAGTGTATTAGTGGAGCAAAAGCACTTTTACTCAACAAACGCTGGGTTGCTTTTAAAAATTTCAATTTTTGCATTTTATTTTATTTATTGCTTTTTAATAGGCCTATGCACCTGCTGTACAAGAAGCTATCAAAATATAGCTGTTGAAAATTAGATACTTTAAAACAAAAAAAATCTCGATTTTCTGATAAAAAATAAAGTTAACAAAAGAATTATTGATAAAAAAAGTTCCATTCAAACTTATTTTCTTTTGTAGAGAAAATATTAGCCTATAGCTATTTTTCTTGCTTCATCTCCTCCATGCACTTTTGTTTTGGCTTTCCGACCCTGGTCTTTCCGTAAAAGCCATGCCAAGGCTACAAAAACTGGTTAGTGAAAAGGAACTACTAACTGTTATCGTTACACTAAACATCTTGGAATATACATTAATGAAGTCTTTCGTTCTGTTATCAGACGGAGGTGATGGTGAAAATCTACTACTTTATTTAGGCATTTTGCCAAGGCCAAATTTTGGTATTACACCAGATTTTTAGGAATGCTTTATTTTTAACTTATTCATTCTTATGTAATATATTATTCTCTTACTTGTATTATTTTTCCTAAACTCAAATTGCCCAGCGATCTCTCAGATGGTTCGGGCATCTCCTTCAGACGCCACCGAGAGCCCCTGCTAGAATCATATTTGACTTTGACCCCAAATACCATTGTTGGTCATGTCAGACTGTTAGACTTGTTACGAAGTGGCAGGACAAATTATAAACATGGCGAACATTGTTTCTCAAACATGGACAACATTGCTGCTGACGAGGCCCCCTCATAGCAGCCGATTTGTCCACCTAGAGAATTTTGGTGATTTTTTTATTTAATTCTGTTATTTTTTGTTCATTTTAATTTAATTTGGTGATTTTCTACAAAAAATGTTTGGTACGTCATTCATCGTTGTTTTGCTGAGGTGAAACAGACGGTGACTTTGATATTTTGTGTTTTTTCTATTCTATATTACAAAGGAATGACGCTTTTTGGAACTCGGGTTCACTACAGCTACGAAATCAAAATGATTACCATGTCTCAAGCCTGCCAGCAACGCATTGAGCCTCAGAATTTATAAAGAGGTAGTTCCTCAGATACAATAAGCATAGGCACGCATGGACATAAATTCAGTAGCCTGGGTATTTTCAAGGAACCGAACTATCTCTCCGGGAAAGAGAAGAGGGTAAAATCACAATTAGACTGTTAAAACTAAGCGAATTACTAAATACCATTCATGAATCAGCTACAATGGCAATTTTTTTCCCAAGAGCCAGTTTTTTTTATAAAATGTATTTAAGATTCGGTTACCTTGGACTGTTTTAAGCCCTTTTAGGGACTAAAAATGCAGTTTGCCCCAGAATCAATTATGGAATTATGAAACAGTATAAAAAATACATCAAGAGATATATTCACCTTCATCCTAGCTAAATTATGTTGTAAACTGCAGCAAACTTACCGATTAGGCTTAGCCTAACTATTTTTAGCGGGAATTTGTTCAAAAATTCAGCCTGTATAGTATATTGTGTCACTATATATCCGTATCATCACTTCATCTTGATTTTTATCTGATAGTTTTTATTAAATGTAAGCAAAAATCCAATGGAAAACGACTACATTTTACCTGGACTTGCAGACGATCATAAATTTTGAGATATCAACCAAATTTATCGACATACCAGAGTACCACCCAACCGGCTGAGTTACTGTTAGGCTGTGGGCCAGGGTTGCTAGAAAGTGAAACAAAAAACAAGCCCGAGCATTTGAAAAACAAGCCAAAATACGCCCGAGCCTTTGAAAACCAAGACTACCATCATGGTCAGTTCATAAAGTGCTAAAATTGCCGAAATTTGCGTGTTTCACAACAATTTTCGGTTCTAAAGTAAAAAAAAAACAACACTTATATGGCCAGATAAGGGTAGTTGGATTAGTTTTAGTTCAGTTTTTTGTGCGGTTATTTCAATCTTTCGAGACAAACACGGCAAAAAGGTGTTCCTGGTTAAACCAAAACTTCGCACAAATCTTTCAAAGCAAATACGGAAAATGCGGTCCAAACTTTTTGTTAATTCTTTAACCTTTTTCAAAATCCTCATCATTTCGTCCATGACAAAATTAGAAAATTGTATCACGAAAGTGCTACAAATTGAAGCACGTACTACAGTGCTACACACATGATGAATAGTGCTATAATAGTTCTTTCGTGCTAAAGTCAGAAAAAGTTTTGTCCCTAGTCTAACTCTACTTTTACCTTGCTCGCTTACCCTTGGTTCATCCTGCTCCGCTTTCACGGAAGAATAGCCATTTTGCCTGATTCTCTAAAATTCATGTGTTTTTAGCTGTAGGTTTATACTCCTTAATGGTTAAACAGCTGTTAACTCTTTTTATTAACTTCTAGAACTTCAGATAACTTATTCCTATGGATACGCTTGTAACAACCACAAGCCGAAGACATACAATATTTTTGGTTTATTATCGCATAAAAATTTTTGGTACACGTTATTTGGTACAGTTGCAACACAATATTTAAACATAACTTCATGATTAAAATAAGGTCTAAAAAAGAAACCTGAGAACGAGGTTAATACAAAAGCCTTCGCAATCCCAAGATGAAATAATACGGACAGACAAAAAAAAAAAACAAAAAAAAAAACAGAAAGGCGCTTAGATCCATAAGGCACTAAGAAATTTAAGCCTCAAAGGAGGCTAGGATATTATCTAGATCGACTAGATCAGTTGTTTGGTCAGTTTCTTCGACTTCACAAGCCTTATATATATTACTATTGAAAGGCAGTTGCAACACAATATTTAAAGATAATTTTATGATAAAAAACAGGTCTGAATAAAAAACGTGAGAACGGGATTAATACAAAAGCCTCCGTAATTCCAAGATGAAATAATACGGACAGATAAAAAACAAACATAAAAGAAAGGCACTTAGATCCATAAGGCACTAGGAGATTTAAGACTCAAAGGAGGATATGATGTTATCTAGATCGAAAAGATAAGAATTTTCGTCAGTTTCTTCGACTACACAAGCGTTATAAATATCACTATTGAAAGGCAGTTGCAACACAATATTTAAAGATAACTTTATGATTAAAGTAAGGCCTCAAAAAGAAACGTGAGAAAGGGGTTAATGCAAAAACCTTCGTAATCCCAAGGTGAAATAATAAGGACAGATAAAAAAACAAAACAAAAAATAAAGGCACTTAGATCCATAAGACACTAAGAGATTTAGACTCAAAGGAGGTGTAAGGAGGCCTTACATTTGTGTAATTTGGTAACTCAATTTTAGTAAATCTTGGAATTTCCTTTCGCTTCAATAGATCAGAAATAAAGCGACAATTTCAAATTAGCTTGAATTTTAAAATAGCTTTACTTTACGTAACCAGTCATAAATCTTTACTGACACTTCTTTGTCCAGAATCGAACGATCTTTGAACCTGTGATAAATATTCGAAGACCTAATTTAGACCAGTTGGTTATAAAACAAAAAGGAATGCAAGGCCTTGAAATACTGAAAAAAAACAACTTTTTAACAAAAAGTGGTTGATTGGGGTAGTTTTGCTTCGGAACCAAGGAATATTAGTAGTGTCTTCTTTATGAATTAGGATAAAAAAACCTACTACTAGCCTGCATAAATTTCCTTTGAGAATAACACTAAAATAAAGTAACAAACTTCAGAGAGATTTCTGTCGCTTAGGCTAAATCAAGATCCTACTTTGAATTAATTTAATACTTTCATTTAAGCCACATAAACTGTAATTAGGGCCAAAATTCCCTTTTGAGGGTTGCCAATAGATTTATAGAGGGTTTTGAATCTTACTAATAGTGATGTAATTCTTAGGTCTTTTGTGATCAATAAAAGGATGCGTAATGTAATTAAAATTGATTAGAGGCGGAAAAACCTTATAGACTCTTATTAGGTTTTTATTCATTTGGTTATTGGTATTTCAGTTAATATATTTCACCTAGCAAAGGCTTGAGGCATTTAGACAAAAATTAGCACTTTTAAGGTTAGAATAAGCTAAAATTAATTTCTTCCCAGAAATTTAAAACTTGTAGAAGAAGCTTCGAATAACCGAGGGTTCAAAGAGGGGAAGGAACCTTAACCAAGAAGTCAACGTTAGGAGAGCCTTTTGTGCTTTCCTTTTTCAGCCTAGATTACCTTGGAACTTAGCTTGACTTTTATAAAGACCTTATACCCAGAAATTGGAATTATCGGACAACAATATTACTTTCCCCCTTGTGCAGTCTTCAGACGTTTATACGAAGGACCCTATTCCCTTTTTAATCATTCTTTCAGTTCGTTAAACCGTACCGACTGTTTATACAAGGGTGAAAAAATATTGGACAAAATATAGGACAAAAGGGAATAATATTGTCAATCTAAGAATTTCCAGACCTTTATATCCAGATATATTCTATTAAGAGTTTTTCCCTGCTAAAGTTAAAGCTTATTAAAGGTCCAAGGAACGTTTTTTTTACAAGAAATAATAATAGGATCTCTTGGTTTGGGTTAATGTAAATTGGAACAAAATCAAGTACGGTTATTCCTAGCTTGGCTCAGCCAAGAAACAATAGTTTGAACTAAAGGATTTTAATACCCAGAACTCAAATCCTTTACTAGCTATTCAAGTGTAACTCTTTTAATTAGAAACATTCGATAGCCTAGAATTAACTTAATCCTTTTCTTTTCGGCAAACATTTGTGGATTGAACAAGTAGACCATAGACATCAAACCTAGAAGCGGTTTAGAAGTATTCAAAATAACTAGAATTAGAATATTTTCCTTTTTATCTTCTTTTATAATAAATATTAGTTGTCACTGAATCCTGAGTACCGATTCTTACCCAAAGCCTCAGTTTATAACACGCTACCAAATTTCAGCCCTGATAGTAGGGGCAACCTTACAACTGGTCGAAGTGGTACTCAAGTTCGGTGCAACTTTCGCTTAAGGGGGGGGGAGGATTAATAAAAAAAATATAAATTTCGGTTAAATATAGTCCTTGGTTCCTCCCAAGAAGGTGTGTGTTCAGTTTCTGACGATTATCGTCAATCCCAGTAGCGACAGAAAAGTTGGAAAAGGTGTTCATTAAAGAAACCTTTTTTTAAAAATAACTTGACTTAAAAGAGAGTTTAGACAGCTTTTTACCTTCCTAAGATTCTTTCTTTCCTCCCTTTTTCTTTCTCTGTGTGTGTATCGTCTGTACTTTGCTTAAATCTTTTTTAATGCTAGTGTAATTGTTTAATCATCTTCAAAAGTGTAATCATACTATTAGCCTTGAGGGTTAATTTAAATCGAGATATTGAGCTAATTCTTACGCAGTTTATAAACTAACTCATTTTGTAGTTAAAAACATTTAAAGGTTCAAAATGTTTCCCACATTAAGAGTTTATAAGGATAGAACGATCATGAGTTCAAATGAAAACAAAATCAAAGAGTTAGAAATTGCACTACAACATGCACAGTCTAGAATAAACGCTCTAGAAGGGCAATATAGAGATGCCACAGTCACAAGTAGGCTTCAAAACCTATATGTGGAGCAAGCGCCTCCCATCTCGTTACTGACATATCCAAATGAAATCCATTCATGGATTACCACCCTTAAACAAATACAAAGGAGTTTAGGGAAAGATGATATTGCTTTGATAAATGAAGCTCTTTGTTATATACGAGGAGAAATACAGAGGAAGAAGAGAAGAAGATTCGCAACGAGCTTAGACATTCCTAAAATAATGGATTTAGACATTTTAGAAAAACCTCTAAAAGAAGCCTTTTTACATGAAAAACCTGACTTACTTGACTTTTGTCCCATCCGTCCTTGAAGGTCGTTTTGGGGCCTCTTCTTTAACCAGTTCATTGATGTGCCTCCTGTAGGTGCTTCTGTTATCGACCAGGCGGCAGAGTTGTGGCAGGTTGTAAGGTGAGAAGTTTTCTTTCCATCTCTTCGGAGGTCGACCTCTGGGTCGAGAAGTGTGTACTCGTCCATCGAAGGTTATCTTCGGGAGACGAGTGCTAGCCATGCGTTGGGTATGTCCAAGCCATTTGAGTTGTTGTAGTTTTATTTTGTCCAGTATTGTAAATTTGACTTTCAGATTATGGAGAAGCTTGGAGTTGGAGATTCTGTCGTGGAAGGTGATACCATGATGTGCCCGTAGGGATTTGGTTGCAAAGGCAGCTAGGTGACGTTGATCGTCTGTTTTTTAGCGTCAGGATTCACAGACATAGATGGCGATTGGAATAATGAGGGAGTAAAAGAGTCTCGTTTTGAGAGCTTTGAGTGACAGGCGTCTCTTGATGTCTTTGAGTTGGTTGATATCATAAGTAAGTAAGCTCCCAAGGTAGGCGAAGCCTTCCACCCACTCAATGGTACCTTCACCAAGCTGAAGGCTGAGATTTACCTGTAAATCGAACTTGTGTGAACAGCGCATGGCTTTCGTTTTTGAGGTGTTGATTGCCATCCCGAAGAGGTTGGTGGACGAGTTAACACTGTTAGCCTGAGATTGAAGATCTTGAAGGGACTCGGCTGTTAGGACTATGTCATCAGCATATGCCAGTTTGTCTATCCCCACTCCTACGACAAGGGCTCCGGGCGGGTTATCTGTTAGTGAAAGGGCTGCAGTTAGGAAGAGATTGAACACCTCCGGCGATATTAGGCAACCTTGAAGTACTCCGGTAGAGGTTTTGAAGCTCTCGGTAAGTCCTTCTCCAGTCATGACGCGGCTACTGAACTTCTTATACATGTCTTTGATCAGTGAGATGAGACTGGATGGGATGCCAAAGTGAAGAAGGATGTGCCATAGACCTTCTCTCCATATCCGATCAAAAGCTTGTTTAAAGTCTATGAAAAGGTGGTAGATGCTGTGGCCAAGTTTGCTATACTTTTCCGAGATCTGCCGAAGAGTGAATATCTGATCAATTGTTGATTTATTAGCAAAAACCAGCAGCACAAAAACTACAAGAACTGCTCTCAGAGAAACAAAGCATCTGAGTTAGTACACCAATTTTACTCCCGATCAGAGGAAAGGCAATAGATTATGCGAAAATTCTCCTGGTATAAGAGCAAATGAAGTTACGATGAGTATTTTTAAGAGTGACATGCTCCCTTCCATTGGAAGAAGAGTACTAGAACAATCTAAGACCTCAGACGACCAGGATGAATTATTAGCACTTGCAAAAAGATTCAAAACAATAGATTTAATACATAGGGACTTTTCGGATATGTCCTTGGGAGCAGCAGTAGTAGACTCAAGAGACAGGAATTCCACTAAAGAACATGGAGTTAACCACAGAGTAGAATATAAAAATAACCCAAGAAATGTTTGAACTGTGGAGAGTCTAGCTATTTTAGAATAGATATGTCAAGACCAACTAGAGTTATTCCAGGAATAAATTTAGTGAAAGAAAAAAACGTTCGCATAAAATGCTGGACTTGCGGGGGTCCACATAGACAATTGGAATGTGAAAAACCTCCAACCTGTATCCACTGTGGTGAAACAGGACACAAAGCAAAATATTGTTTAGCCCCAGCACCTATAAACCAACCCCAAGAATATTTTCAGGGCAATTTTTGCCGAAAACACTGCGGCCTCCAAGCGATGGTTAGGGAACCACCAGAAGGCACAGCTTCAGATTCCATAGTTTTTTACATATAGGTTAACCGTTAGGAGTACACCTAGTGTGACTAGGAGTTATGACATGTCATGACAGGGAGTCATGTACTTCAGAGGGAGGTTGAAAGGACACCTCTCAAGGATGCAAGAAAGGGTTGTGTCTACCTCTTAAGGAAGCAAAAAAGATTTGCATCCATAGGGATACGAAAAAGAGTTGTATCCCAACGCGCAAAGGCTGCATATGCATATACTCATGATCTTGATTCTGAACGAGTATTCATGATCATGAACCTGGATTGGAGTCTCCCAGGTTAAAAATTGAGACAAAGAAAGCTAGCACATTACTGAAATTGCTCCTAAAGTAAGCAGGATACCGAAATATTTCCAAGATTTGACATTTTGGGTAGAGCTCAGAACCAAAAAATTTCGAATTTAGGAAAGAAAGGAAGTCCCATTTCTTGGGGAAAGGTTAGGAGATCTCCGTTTGGTTCCCGTGAATGGCTTTTGTATACGTTGGATGATTCTGATAAGAAAAAAAAGACGTGATTTTAAGATTATTTTATCAAAAAAAACTAGTTAATGGAGTCATCGGTTTCCTGCATTCAAGTACTTTTTTTTTTGGGGGGGGGGGCAAGATGGGAGCTGTCAAAACCTTAAATAAATTAAGACAATATGGTGTCTTTGTATATATGTTCTGCCTGGTTGAAGAGGTAGTAAATAATTATGAACTCTGTTTGAGAAGAGTTAAAGTTAGCGTTAGTTACCCCACTCTTAGGGATAATATTTTTTCCCTTATGACCTCTTTCACATTCAGTTAAGTGATACCACGGGAAAATTGCAACTTAGCACGAATGGTGACAAATGCACATTGGTAAAAATATAATAGTAGCAAAATCCAAAAAATTTATGAGAGTAAACGCATTGACCGTAAGATTTAGAGTATTGTTGAAAATAAAAAGTACTGCCGATAGGATTTAAAATATCCGTCAAATAAAGGATAAGAATTATAGAAATTATATAAGAGGCTCCTTATAATGCAGCCATACAGTAACTTAAAATAGTAACAATTTGTGATTTTCTGTCTCCAACAAAGGAGATGAGTTCAGAATGTTCGAAAGGTTCAAAATTTCATAACTCATATTTTTTTTTTAGAGAACAGGTACATATTTTTTTTCTTTCATTGCAGAATGTATTTGCCTTTGATTTATCAAGTCTTCCATTGTTACTGGACCTTTTGGCACCTTTAAATACTCTCTCGAGCATTCACTTATAATTTGAAAAAAAGCGAATAAAGTTTGAAAAGGCCCAAATAAGAAAATAAAATTCATTGTCCGTAAAGGTCAATAAAATATCTTCCTTTTATTAAAGCTGTGCTCAATTTTAAACTTAAAGTAATCAAAGAGTCGATTCCTCTGTGCGTAGCAACAAGACCAGGGGGTTTATTTCGGATGCCGCGAAACGAGAAAAAGAAAAAAAAAACCGTAGATTAAAAATATCTGCATGAACTCATAAGGATTCTGGCTGAGAACTTCGCACAAGTTCTACTACATTAGGAAGACGAAATTGAATATTTACCTTTTATTTACTTTTAGAATAGGTTTAGTTCAACAATTGGCCTGGATGAAGTGAGGCAAATACGAGTTTCCTCGCAAGAAGAAAAAGGAAAATATGTAACAACATATTGAACAACAACGTATAGAATTTTTTACACTCTTTATGTATATAATAGGACTTCTTTCGTAGGACTGATTTTCAGAAAATTAAGAAAATTATATACAGGTTATCGAGACCAAAAGTCTCAGGAGTTCAATTTAGAAGTAGTATAAGGAGAAATTGAGTTACAATGGATCTTAACAAATTTGTGTTTCCTTTCGTTTATTCCTTTTAAAACAAAATTATACTAAGATTTTAAGTGGGGGATATTGTAAGGAGGCCTTAAATTTGTGTAATTTGGTAACTCAATTTTAGTAAAGCTTGGAATTCCCTTTCGCTTCAATAGATCAGAAATAAAGCGACAATTTTAAATTAGCTTGAATTTGAAAATAGCTTCACTTTGCGTAACTAGTCATAAATCTTGTAGTGACATTTCTTTGTCCAAGAATCGAACGATCTTTGAACCCGTGATAAATATTTGAAGACCTAATTTAGACCAGTTTGGTTATAAAACAAAAAGGAATGCAAGGCCTTGAAATACTGGAAAAACTACTTTTTAACAAAAAGTGGTTGATTAGCTAAGAGAGCAGGGAAGGTCGCTAAACGGATCAGGTAGCAAAATGAATATAACTTACGGATGAGAGACAAATCGGGGTAGTTTTGCCTCGGAGCCAAGGAATATGAGTAAGTGTCTTCTTTATGAATTAGGATAAAAAAACTACTACTAGCCTGCATAAATTTCCTTTGAAAATAACACTAAAATAAAGTAACAAACTTCAGAGAGATTTCTGTCGCTTAGGCTAAATCAAGATCCTACTGTGAATTAATTTAATACTTATCTAAGCCACATAAACTGTAATTATGGCGAAAATTCCCCTTTGAAGGTTGCCAATAGATTTGTAGAAGGTTTTGAATCTCACTAATAGTGATGTAATCCTGAGGCCCTTTGTGATTAATAAAAGGATGCGTAATCTAATTAAAATTGATTAGAGGCGGAAATACCTTAAGCCTCTTATTAGGTTTTATTCATTTGGAGATTGGTGTTTCAGTTAATGTATTTCACCTAGCAAAGGCTTGAGGCATTTAGACAAAAAACAGCACTTTTAAGGTTAGAATAAGCTAAAATTAATTTCTTCCCAGAAATTTAAAACTTGTAGAAGAAGCTTCGAATAACCGAGGGTTCAAAGAGAGGAAGGAACCTCAACCAAGTAGTCAACGTTAGGAGAGCCTTTTGTGATTCCCTTTTTCAGCCTAGAGTTCCTTGGAACTTAGCTTGACTTTTATAAAGACCTTATACCCAGAAAATTTGAATTATCAGACAACATTACTTTCCCCTTGTGATGTCTTCATACGTTTATACGAAGGAGAATCCTCTTCCCTTTTTAAATCATTCTTTCAGTTCGTTAAACCCGTACCGACTGTTTATACAAGGGTGGCCTCAATGTTTATAAGATAGGCTAGGGAAAAAGGGAATAATATTGTCAATCTAATAATTTCCAGACCTTTATGTCCAGATATATTCAATTAAGAATTTTTTTCCTGCCAAAGTTAAAGCTTATTAAAGGTCCAAGGAACACAAACCATTTTTTTACAAGAAATAATAATAGGATCTCTTGATTTTGTTAATGCAAAATGGAACAAAATCAAGAACGGTTATTCCTAGCTTGGCTCAGCCAAGAAACAATAGTTTGAACTAAAGGATTTTAATACCCCAGAACTCAAGCCTTTTACTAGCTATTCAAGTGTAACTCTTTTAATTAGAAACATTCGATAGCCTAGAATTAAGTTAATCCTTTTCTTCTCGGTAAACATTTGTGGATTGAACAAGTAGACCATTGACATCAGACCTAGAAGAGGCTTAGAAGCATTCAAAATAATTAGAATTAGAATATTTTCCTTTTTATCTTCTTTTATAATAAATATCAGTTGTCACTGAATCCTAAGTACTGATTCTTACCCAAAGCCTCACACACACACACACACACACACACACACACACACACACACACACACACACACACACACACACACACACACACACACACACACACACACACACACACACACACACACACACACACACACACACACACACACACACACACACACACACACACACACACACACACACACACACCACACACACACACACACACACACACACACACACACACACACACACACACACACACACACACACACACACACACACACACACACACACACACACACACACACACACACACACACACACACACACACACCACACACACACACACACACACACACACACCACACACACACACACACACACACACACACACACACACACACACACACACACACACACACACACACACACACACACACACACACACACACACACACACACACACACACACACACACACACACACACACACACACACACACACACACACACACACACACACACACACACACACACACACACACACACACACACACACACACACACACACACACACACACACACACACACACACACACACACACACACACAGAAGAAACACACAGAGAGACGAGACATACACAGAGGCGACACACACACACAGAGAGGACTAACATACAGAAAAGACACAAAAACAGAGACGATACACCCACAGAGACGACACGCACACAGATACGAAACACACATAGAGACGACACACACACACACACACACATAGAGACAGCACACACACACACACACACACAGAGACGACACCCACACAGAGAGGACACACACACACAGAGACGACACACACAAAGTGACGACTTACGCATGGGGACGACACACGCACAGAGACGACAAACACACAGAGATGATACACATAGAGGGACAACACACACACACACACACACATTGAGCCGACTCACACAGAGAGAGGACAAACACACAGAGACGACAGACACAAACACACAGAGACGACAGACACAAAGAGACGACTCACACTCAGAGAGGACAAACACACAGAAACGACACGCACACACACAGAGACGACACACACACATAGAGACAACACAGACACAGAGACGACACACACACACAGAGACAAAACACACACACAGAGACGAAACACACACAGAGAAACGACAAACACACAGAGACAACACACACACAAAGAGACGACACACACACAGATACGAAACACACAATGAGACGACACACGCAGAGAGACGACACACACACACACAGAGTCGGCTCACACACAGAGAGGACAAACACGCAGAGACACGACACACAAACAGAGTCATAGTGAGAGAGATATCCAAAAAGTTGGCTTGATCTAGGTTCACTTAGAGTGGCGCGCCACTCTAAGTGAACCTAGATCAAGCCAACTTTTTTGGATATCTCTCTCCCTATGACTCTG
>CM051276.1:38883827-38893827 GCA_027921565.1 Artemia sinica
TCTCTTTGTGTGTGTGTGTGTCGTGTCTGTGTGTGTGTCATCTGTGTGTGTGTGTGTCGTCTCTCTGTGTGTGTGTGTCGTCTCTGTGCGTGTGTCTTCTCTATCTCTCTCTCTCTGTGTGTGTGTGTGTGTGTGTGTGTGTGTGTGTGTGAACATCGATGCTCAAGGTAAAAGTTTGAATCAAACACTTTTAGCATATCGAGTGTGTGTCCTTACTGAAAAACTACTGCATTAAAAAAAAAAAAAAAATAATAAAATTTATCATACGACCTAAATTATTTCATCAGATACGCCAGCACTCATAAACGATCCCTTTGAAATTCTGCTAACAACATCGATTCTCAAGGTAAAAGTTTGAATCAAATACTTTTAGGATGTTGAGCGTCCTTACTGAAAAACTACTGCATTAAAAAAAAAAAAATAAATAAAATTTATCATACGACCTAAATTATTTCATCAGGTACGCCAGCACTCATAAACGATCCCTTTGAAATTCTGCTAACAACATCGATTCTCAAGGTAAAAGTTTGAATCAAATACTTTTAGGATATTGAGCGTCCTTCCTGGAAAACTACTGCATTAAAAAAAAAAAAATAAATAAAATTTATCATACGACCTAAATTATTTCATTAGATACGCCAGCATTCATAAGCGATCCCTTTGAAATTCTGCTAACAACATCGATTCTCAAGTTAAAAGTTTGAATCAAATACTTTTAGGATATTGAGCGTCCTTACTGAAAAATTACTGCATTAAAAAAAAAAAAAAAAAATAAATAAATTTATCATACGACGACCTAAATTATTTCATCAGATACGCCAGCACTCATAAACGATCCCTTTGAAATTCTGCTAACAACATCGATTCTCAAGGTAAAAGTTTGAATCAAATACTTTTAGGATATTGAGCGTCCTTACTGAAAAACTACTGCATTAAAAAAAATAAAATAAAATAAAATTTATCATACGACCTAAATTATTTCATCAGGTACGCCAGCACTCATAAACGATCCTTTTGAAATTCTGCTAACAACATCGATTCTCAAGGTAAAAGTTGGAAAACGGGCCAATCAGGTGTTACAATCCTTTTGTTTGCTCAAAATTCGACAAAGCAACGACGGTTAGGCTAGTTTATTTTGCATGATATTTTTAAAGTCAATTAAGATGAAGAAATGTCTTCAAAGTCAAGGCTATAAGAAAAAAAAAGTTCTGGATATTTTTGTCAGTTTGTAGTTTACGCACTAATATCAATATCAGTAACAAGCCCCCTCCAAAATACCTTGCTCTTTATGCTAGACTTTGACTTTTCATCCCAATTAAATTAAAAAATAAGCATTTTCAACCAGAAATAAGGAGCATCGTTAAAAACTAAGACGAATGCAAATTATCCCATATATGAAGTGAGCTACCCCCCTCCTAAATACCTTGTTCTTTATGTTAGACTTTGTCTTTTCATCCCAATTAAATTAAAAAATAAGCATTTTCAACCAGAAATTAAGGAGCATCGTTAAAAACTAAGACGAATGGAAATTATCTCGTATATGAAGTGAGCTACCCCCTCCGAAATACCTTGTTTTTTATGTTAGACTTTGACTTTTCATCCCAATTAAATTAAAAAATAAGCATTTTCAACCAGAAATAAGGAGCATCGTTAAAGCTAAGACGAATGGAAATTATCCCGTATATGAAGTGAGCTACCCCCCTCCGAAATACCTTGTTCTTTATGCTGGACTTTGACTTTTCATCCCAATAAATTAAAAAAATAAGCATTTTCAACCAGAAATAAGGAGCATCGTTAAAAACTAAGACGAATGGAAATTATCCGTATATGAAGTTAGCTACCCCCTCCGAAATACCTTGTTCTTTATGTTAGACTTTGACTTTTCATCCCAATTAAGTTAAAAAATAAGCATTTTCAACTAGAAATAAGGAGCATCGTTAAAAACTAAGACGAATGGAAATTATCCCGTATATGAAGTGAGCTAACCCCCCTCCGAAATACCTTGTTCTTTATGCTGGACTTTGACTTTTCATCCCATTAAATTAAAAAATAAGCATTTTCAACCAGAAATAAGGAGCATCGTTTAAAAACTAAGACGAATGGAAATTATCCCGTATATGAAGTGAGCTACCCCCTCCGAAATACCTTATTATTTATGTTAGACTTTGACTTTTCATCCCAATTAAGTTAAAAAATAAGCATTTTTCGACTAGAAATAAGGAGCATCGTTAAAAACTAAGACGAATGGAAATTATTCCGTATATGAAGTGAGCTGCCCCCTTCGAAATACCTTGCTCTTTATGCTGGACTTTGACTTTTCATCCCAATTAAATTAAAAATAAGCATTTTCAACTAGAAATAAGGAGCACGCATCATTAAAAACTAAGTCGAATAGAAATTATCCTGTATATGAAGCGAGCTGCCCCCTCCAAAATACCTTGCTCTTTATGCTAGACCTTGACTTTTCATCCCGATTAAATTAAAAAATAAGCATTTTCAACTAGAAATAAGGAGCATCATTAAAAACTAAGACCTTTAAACTGACAACACTGTTCAAACTCCACTTGTGTATTGTACAGTACACAATCAGCCCATCTCCGTCCAAAATACTTTTCAGCCATTTCTTGTTAATTTTTTTTATTTTTTAACTATTTTAAATTGACAAACACATCGAAGTATATTTTAAATTGACAACACTATCCAAACATCACTTGTGTATTATACAGTACACAATCAACCCATCTCCCCCCAAAACACTTTTCAGGCATTTCTTGTTAAATTTTTTTTTATTTCTTAACTATTTTAAATTGACAACACATCGAAGTATTTGCAAATGCTAAACCCTTTTCTTTTTTTTCTCCACCTTAATAGGATCAATTTCGCAAATCCTATCTACCGACACATTCATATCAAACTATTGTTGGCTAAAGGCAATTGTCCAGAACAAAATCAGAAAACCACTCTTGATAGCACAGACTTCAAAAATGGAACTGTGGATAACACATGGGTGATTGACAGCATTCCCTAAAAAAACCATTCCTAAATACGCAATTTGACAATCTCTAGTTTTCGATTAAAAAAAAAAACTGCTATCTTTTTGCAATGTTTAGGAACAGGTGGGGAATCCCCGCTCGTTTGGAATGGTACCAACGGGGCATAAGCAAATAGCACGTAGTTTCATAAACGTGTTTAATCACGTGTAGAGGTCCCATAGAATAACAATGGAAGGAACACACCCCCTAGAATAGCATGGAAGGGGACATAAACCCTTAGAATACCATGGGAGGGAATATAAACCCTTAGAATAGCATGGGAGGGAACATAAGCCAAGCAAATAGCACAGGAAGAACATAAGTCAAGCAATAGCATGGGAAGGAACGTAAGCCAAGCAAATAACATGGGAATTCCTAGGGGCGCAAGCAAATTCCATAGATACACCCTACTGTCCTTTTTGAAGGTTCTACGACTACACTTTCTATAAAAAAAATTTATATGCCCTCAGGGCATTAATTATAACTTTTGCCGTGAGGGCTGTGAGGGGGTTGTCATCCTAGAAAAAATACTGAGGCTATCTAAAAAAATAAAAAAATGCCTATCTTAAAGACATAATTTCTGGACCTTTCAACTACGTTTTAAAAGTTGGTTATCTCAAAATTTTGATTGATGTGTTTGGGAAAATGGTGGGCGTGGGAGGGCGGCTATTTGCCCTCCAACCACTTTTGTCAATTAAAAAGGACACTAGCCCTCTCAATTTCCATTCGAATGAGTCCTTTTTTAAGGGTTTTACGACAACAATTTCTGTAAAAACCATAAATACCCCCTGGACATAACTTACAATCTTTGCCTCGAGGGCTTTGGGGGAAGGGGGTGTCATCCTCAAAGACATAATTTCTCCGGACCTTTCAACTGTTCAACAAAATGGGTATCTCAAAATTTTTATTTTAAGTGTTTGGGAATAGTGGGCATGGGAGGGGGCTAGCTGCCCTCCAATCAATTTTGACTATTAAAAAGGGCACTAGCCCTTTCAATTTCCAATCGAATGAGCCCCTTTTGAAGTTTTTTCGACTACTTCTTCGATGCGAAGTGCCCTGGTCTAAACAAAATAAAATAATAATATTGCAATGGTTCCTTACTTACTAGCGCTATTGCGCTGCCTGTGATTCTTGGAATATGTTTCTATGACGCTCAATCCTAAGGAAATATACCTAAGTATGATAAAAATATAATACTTCAAAAACACATTTAGGCTATATATTGATTATAAGGGGCGACGGGGGTAAAGAATAGCGGGTTTGCATGCCTAATATGTTAGGCACATTTATTCTGCATATTTTGAAGTGTTTTACTAACTTTACATTGTCCAATACTTTATGCCACACCACACTAATGTGCAAATATATAGCCCCAAATTACATATTTTCCCTCTATTCTGTCACATCCCTCTGTCTAGTCCTTACACTAAGCTGAAAGAAACTAACGAAAAAAAAATAAATACACTTTCTATAATGCGTCAATGAATAAGCAACTTAAGCGGTTAGGGCGTTTATCATACAATACCACGCGTTTTTATTCCTTATTGGTATTATCACCTGAGTTAAGGTTTTAAAAGATGAAATAAATGAAATCAAATTTGTTTGATATTAATCTTTGTTGGAATGTAATCTCTGCTTTAAAAGTGATATAAATGAATGGGTGCAGGTCGAGATTTGTGATTATCTTTGTAATACTGACTAACCAATTGATATCATAGGCAGCACAATAGCGCTGCCTATGTAAAGAACGATGCACAATGTATTTTCTCCCATACCCGGGCACTTCGTAGCGAAGGAGTTGTCATAGAATCTTCGAAAAGGGCTCATTCAATTGAAATTGGAGTGGCTAGTGCCCTTTTTAATAGTCAAAGTGATTGGAGGGCAACTAGCCTTCCCCCCCCCACACCCATCATTCCCCCAAACACATCAAATCAAAATTTTAAGATAGCCATTTTGTTCCACGCAGTTAAAGTTCAGGTTTTTTACCTTTGAGCAGGACACTCCCCGCACAGTCTTCAGAGCAAGGGTTATAAGTTTTTATTGAAATCTTTGTCGTAGAAACTTGAAAAACGGCTCATTCGATTGGAAATTCAAAGGTCTAGTGCCCTATTAATTGTCGAAAGTGATTTGAGGACAACTACCCTCCTCTCCCTATCTCGCCCACCTTTTCCCCAAACACATCCAATCAAATTTTTTAGATAGCCATTTTGTTCAGCGTTGTTGATTTCCAGATAGAAATTATGTGTTTAAGGAGGACACTTCCCCACAACCCTCAGGGCAAGAGTTGTAAGTTATGTCCTGGGGGAATATAAGGTTTTTATAGAACGCGTTGTGGTAGAAACTTCACAAAGGGCTCATTAGATTAGAAATAGAAATGGCTAGTGCCCTTTTTAACAGTCGAAAGTGATTGGAAGGCAACTAACACCCCTTCCACGCCCACCATTTCCCCAGACATGACTAATGAAAATTTTGAGATAGCCATTTATTCCATGCAGTTTAAAGTTTCAGGAAATTATACCTTTGAGCAGGAGACTTCCCCCACAGTCTTCAGGGCAAGAGTTAAAAGTTATGCTATGTGAGAATATAAGGTTTTTATTGAAATCTTTGTCGTAGAAACTTGAAAAAGGGCTCATTTGACTAGAAATTCAAAGGCCTAGTGCCCTTTTTAATAGTCGAAAGTGACTTGAGGGTAAACTAACCCCCCCTCACGCCGACCTTTCCCCCAAACACATCCACATCCAGCCATTTTATTCAACGTAGTTGAAAGTTTTGGAAATGATGTCTTTAAGGATGAAAACCCCTCCCCCCCCTATTATCCTCAGGGCAAGGGTTGTAAGCTATGCCCTGGGAGCATGTAAGGTTTTTATCGAAAGCGATGTCGTAAAAATTTCAAAAACAGACTCATTCGATTGAAAATTGAAAGGGCTAGTGCCCTTTTAATAGTCTATGGTGTTTGAAGAGCAACTAATCCCCCTCCCACGCCCACCATTTCCCAAACACATCCAATCAAAATTTTGAGATATCCATTTTGTTTCGACGTAGTCGAAAGTTCTGGAAATTAGGTATTTAGGATGATAACCCCCCTCAGATCCCTCAGTGCAAGGTTGTAAGTTATGCCCTGTGGACATATAGGGCTTTTATAGAAAGTTTTGTAAAAATTTTCAAAAAGCGCTCATTTGTTTTGAAATTGAAATTGCCCTTTTTAATAGTCGAAAGTGAGTGGAGAGTAATCGAGCTCCCCACACGCCCCGCACCTTTTACCCCAAACACATCCAATCAAAAATTTTTAGATAGCTATTTTGTTCAACTTAGCTGAAAGTTTTGGAATTAGGTCTTTAAGGATGACACCCCCCCCCCACTGACCTCAGGGCAAGGGTTATAAGTTATGCCCTAGGAGCTTGTAAGGTTTTTATAGAAAGTGATGTTGTAAAAAACATCAAAAAGGGCTCCTTCAATTCAAAAGGGCTAGTGTCCTTTTAAATAGTTGAACGTGATTGAAGGGCAACTAGCCCCCCTCTCTCGCCCCCCACCATTTCCCCAAACACATCCAATAAAATTTTTTGAGATATCCATTTTGTTCAACGTAGTCAAAGTTCTGGAAAACTACGTCATTAGGATGATAACCCCCTCAGAGCCCTCAGTGCAAGGGTTGTAATTTATGCCCTGGGGTATAATAGGTTTATATAGAAAGTTTGTGGTAAAACTTTCAAAAAGGGCTCATTGTTTGGAAATGAAATTGCCCTTTTTAATAATTAAAGTAATTTACCCCCCTCCCCTCAGCCACTCCTCACGACACTTCAAAACGGCTCATTAAATTTAAATTTAAAGTTCTAATTTTACAATCAATCAAAATTTTGCAGGCTAAACAATAAAGTGTTAAAAACGAAAAGATTTAAAGTATTATTTTCTTTTTCCCTGAAAAGACTATGTCAATATAAAACGAACAGAAATTAATTTAAAAAAAACTTATTCCACAACATAAGTTTTCAAAGAAAAGTAAAAAAACTCCATTAAAAAAAAAGTTAGCAAAAATAAAATCAAATAATCTACCAAGCGCAAAACTGCCACAAATCAGCATCGATAAATAAATGAAACCCAAAACGAACAGAAATTACAATAATCAATCGAGTCAAACTCAAAACGAGCAGAAATTAACACAAATTGGGCGAAAACCCCTATACCTTCCCAAGGCCAGAACAAAATTGGCACTCTACCGGAAAAAAAACAAATTAATGTGCACTGCCTTTAATATACATAAAACTGATATTTAGTAATCAAAATGTTTGTATTATTTGATTTATTAAAGTTATAAAAGTAAAAACATTTAGATTTACACAGTGCACAGTGCATTTAACACAGTGCACAGTGCGCATAAGTTCACAGTGCGTATAAACAATGGATTTTGATTTAATCTTAAGGCAACATTTAGTTTTTAAACATAATGGGCAAAAGGGAGGGTGGGCTTGGAGGGGGATTAGTTGCCATCCAATCCCTTTCGAATATTAAAAAGGGCACTAGGCCTTTCGATTTCCAATCGGACGAACGCTTTTGGAAACGACAGCGCTTTCTATAAACAACTTATATGCCCCCAGGGCATAAATTACAACCCTTACCCTAAGGGCTGTTAGGGTGGTTGTCATCCTCTAAGACCTAATTTCTAGAACTTTCAACTACGTAAAACAAATAGCCATCTCAAAATTTTGATTGTATGCGTTTGGGGAGATAGTGGGCTTGAGAGGGGCGACAGTCGCTCTCCAATCACTTTCAACTGTTAAAAATGGCACTAGCCCTTTCAATTTCCAATCAAATCAGCCCTTTTAAAGTTTCTACGAAAAAACTTCAATAAAAATCTTATATACCCCCAGGGTATAACTTACAACCCTTGCCCCTGAGGGCTGCGGGGGGTGTCATTCTCAAACACACCTAATTTCCAGAACTTTCTACCACGTTGAACAAAATAGCAATCTAAAAATTTTGATTATATGTGTTTGGAGAATCGTGGGTGTGAGAGGGGGTTAGTTTACCCTCAAATCACTTTTGATTATTAAAAAGGGCACTAGTCCTCTCAATTTCTAATTGAATGAGCCCCTTTTAAAGTTTTCGACAGTTCTATCTATAGAAACCGTGTCATCCTTAAATACATAATTTTCAGAACTTGCAAAAACGTTGAACAAAATGGATATCTCTAAGCTTTGATTGAATGTTTTGGGGGAAATGGTGGTCGTGAAAGGTGGGTTAATTACTTTCCACTCACTTTCGACTATATTAAAAGGGCAATTTCAATTTGAAATCAAATGAACCCTTTTTGAAATTTCTACAAAAACTTTCTATATAATCTTTATATCCCCCCAGGGCTTAACTTACAGCCCTTGCACTGAGGGCTCTGAGGGTGTTATCATCCTAAAAGACATAATTTCAAGAACTTTCAACTACGTTGCACAAAATGGATATCTCAAAATTTTGATTGGATGTGTTTTGGAAAATGGTGGGCGTAAGAGGTTAGTTGCTCTCTATTAGTTTCAACTATTAAAAAGGTACTAGTCCCTTTCAATTTCCAATTGGATGAGGCTTTTGAAGTTTCTACGACAACAGTTTTTGATAAAAACTTTAAATGTCCCAGGGCATAACTTACAAACCCTTGCCCTGAGGGCTATGGGGGGGGGGGGTGGGCATTGTCATCCTTAAAGATCTAATTTCCAAAAAGTTCAACTACGTTGAGTAAAAATGGTTATCTAAATATGTGGATTGGATGTGCTTAGGGAAAGGTGGGCATGAGAGGGGGGTTAGTTGCCCTCAAAACCACTTTCGACTATTAAAAAGGTACTATCCCTCTGAATTTCAAATTGAATGAGCCCTTTTTCAAGTTTCTACGACAAAGATTTCAATAAAAACCTTATATACCTACAGGGCATAACTTATAATCCTTGCCCTGAGGGTTTTGGGGGAGTATCCTCCTCAAAAATAATATTTTCTATCTGGAAATCAGCAAAGTAATATTTGGCAGGGATAGTCCCTAGTGATCAATCACTAGGGGCGGCACCGTGATTGGGTGATTTTTGAGGATTCGGGGAACCAAATTTTTTCCGAGTGACATACATGTTTTTCGGGGGGGAACTCCGCGGAGTTTTTTCCGGGGAAATCCCCCCGAAATTTCAGGGATAGTCCAAGCCCTACTTGATTCTAATAAGGAAAATCGAAATACTTAACCACACGAGAAAAAAAAAGCTCCGACTTTGTGGTTAACGCAATAAAGAATTGCCGCAATATTAATTCAAAGTCAGCGGAACGCCACCGCCTCTGCCGGCGGTGGCGCTTGTGCTCCGTGCCGGCAGCGTTGCGACACTTCGGCGGTGGTCAATCGTGCCTTTCGTTGGCAGCGTTCGGTCGATGCGCCGGCGTGGCGCCGGGGCCTAGTCGTATCCAGGATTTTTTTCGGGAGGGGGGATTGAATACAAAAAAACTTCAAAAAACCCATCAAAAACTTGTTTTATATTCTATTTTTCTACGTTTTACGAGTTGGACAAACGTTTCGGGGGGGAGGGGGGATCAAACCACCTTCCCCCTGGATACAGCCTTGCTGCAGAGATAAGTGAGTGATTAACACCTAGTCAAGCATAAACATATCCCTTAAACTTGAGCCTATCCCTGCACGATGACGTAATACTAAACAAGATTACTAAAAAGTACCAATAAAGGCAAAATGAGAGCTTGATATGCATTGATATTCATTCCTGAACGGAAGACAAACAAATTAGAACATCAAGAATCAATGCAACCAGATGTGTTTACAGTTGAGTGCTCTCTTTAATCCGAAACTCTAATTGTGATGTCTTCACGGCCAAAACTTCAATCAGGAAAAAAAAAACAACTTTCAAACGGTATAATTCATGCATGGAGCTAATTTGTTGGAATATTTGCAAAAAAAATTTTTTCTTGTCCCTTGCGTTAACTCTCTATCGTCAGGGATG
>CM051276.1:38898827-38923827 GCA_027921565.1 Artemia sinica
AGAAAATAGCTCGTCTTTAACAAACTTAGCCATAGCTAATTGAAACTGTCTATACATATCTTCATTTTTAGTTCAATTGCGTAGCTACTAAAGAACATTTTTTTTCTGATTTTGTGTGTTTTCGCAAGAAAATAGCTCATCTTTAACAAACTTAGGCATAGCTAGTTGTAACTGTCTATAAATATCTTCATTTTTAGTTCAATTGCGTAGCTAATAAAGAAACTGTGTTTTCGCAAGAAAATAGCTCGTCTTTAACAAACTTAGCCATAGCTAGTTGAAACTGTGCATAAATATCTTCATTTTTAGTCTAATTGCGTAGGTACTAAAGGAACATTGAACTAATTAAAGAATAGTAGGCTAAACTCAGAATTGATATACAGCCAAATCGTATTCAAAATATTTTCTTGGAAAGAAATTTAAGTTTTGTATTAATTCTGGATATCTATGGATATTCATTGAGTTATATCATTAAGGAAGTTGCTAATTAAAGAATAGTAGGATAAACTCAGAATTGATATACAGCCGAATCGTATTCAAAATAATTTCTTGGCAAGAATTTAAGTTTTGTATTAATTTTGGATTTTAGCTCGTCTTTAACAAACTTAGGCATAGCTAGTTGAAACTTTACATAAATATCTTCATTTTTAGTTCAATTGCGTAGGTACTAAGGGAACATTGAACTTTTTTTCTGATTTTGTGTGTTTTCGCAAGAAAATAGCTCGTCTTTAACAATTTTAGCCATAGCTAGTTGAAACTGTGCATAAATATCTTCATTTTTAGTCTAATTGCGTAGGTACTAAAGGAACATTGAACATTTTTTCTGATTTTGTGTGTTTTCGCAAGAAAATAGCTCGTCTTTAACAAACTTAGCCATAGCTAGTTGAAACTATGCATAAATATCTTCATTTTTAGTCTAATTGCGTAGCTAATAAAGAAACTGTGTTTTTCGCAAGAAAATAGCTCGTCTTTAACAAACTTTAGCCATAGCTAGTTGAAACTGTGCATAAATATCTTCATTTTTAGTCTAATTGCGTAGGTACTAAAGGAACATTGAACTTTTTTTTTCTGATTTTGTGTGTTTTCGCAATAAATAGCTCGTCTTTACAAACTTAGCCATAGCTAGTTGAAACTATGCATAAATATCTTCATTTTAGTCTAATTGCGTATCTAATAAAGAATTCTGTGTTTTCGCAGAAAATAGCTCGTCTTTAACAATTTAGCCATAGCTAGTTGAAACTGTGCATAAATATCTTCATTTTTAGTCTAATTGCGTAGGTACTAAAGGAATATTGAACTTATTTTTTCTGATTTTGTGTGTTTTGCAATAAAATGCTCGTCTTTAACAAACTTAGCCATAGCTAGTTGAAACTGTGCATAAATATCTTCATTTTTAGTCTAATTGCGTAGGACTAAGGAACATGAAATTTTCTGATTTGTGTTTTCGCAAGAAAATAAGCTCGTCTTTAACAAACTTAGCCATAGCTAGTTGAAACTGTGCATAAATATCTTCATTTTTAGTCTAATTGCGTAGGTACTAAAGGAACATTGAACATTTTTTTCTGATTTTGTGTGTTTTCGCAAGAAAATAGCTCGTCTTTAACAAACTTAGCCATAGCTAGTTGAAACTGTGCATAAATATCTTCATTTTTAGTCTAATTGCGTAGCTAATAAAGAAACTGTGTTTTTCGCAAGAAAATAGCTCGTCTTTAACAATTTTAGCCATAGCTAGTTGAAACTATGCATAAATATCTTCATTTTTAGTCTAATTGCGTAGGTACTAAAGGAACATTGAACTTAGTTTTCTTCTGATTTTGTGTGTTTTCGCAAGAAAATAGCTCGTCTTTAACAAACTTAGCCATAGCTAGTTGAAACTGTGCATAAATATCTTCATTTTTAGTCTAATTGCGTAGACTAATAACATTGAAACTGATTTTGTGTTTTCGCAAGAAAATAGCTCGTCTTTAACAATTTTAGCCATAGCTAGTTGAAACTGTGCATAAATATCTTCATTTTTAGTCTAATTGCGTAGGTACTAAAGGAACATTGAACTTGTTTTTTCTGATTTTGTGTGTTTTAGCAAGAAAATAGCTCGTCTTTAACAAACTTAGCCATAGCTAGTTGAAACTGTGCATAAATATCTTCATTTTTAGTCTAATTGCGTAGCTAATAAAGAAACTGTGTTTTCGCAAGAAAATAGCTCGTCTTTAACAATTTTAGCCATAGCTAGTTGAAACTGTGCATAAATATCTTCATTTTTAGTCTAATTGCGTAGGTACTAAAGGAACATTGAACTTTGTTTTTCTTCTGATTTTGTGTGTTTTCGCAATAAAATAGCTCGTCTTTAACAAACTTAGCCATAGCTAGTTGAAACTATGCATAAATATCTTCATTTTTAGTCTAATTGCGTATCTAATAAAGAAACTGTGTTTTCGCAAGAAAATAGCTCGTCTTTAACAATTTTAGCCATAGCTAGTTGAAACTGTGCATAAATATCTTCATTTTTAGTCTAATTGCGTAGGTACTAAAGGAATATTGAACTTTATTTTTCTTCTGATTTTGTGTGTTTTTGCAATAAAATAGCTCGTCTTTAACAAACTTAGCCATAGCTAGTTGAAACTGTGCATAAATATCTTCATTTTTAGTCTAATTGCGTAGCTAACAAAGAAACTGTGTTTTCGCAAGAAAATAACTCGTCTTTAACAATTTTAGCCATAGCTAGTTGAAACTGTGCATAAATATCTTCATTTTTAGTCTAATTGTGTAGGTACTAAAGGAATATTGAACTTTTTTTTTCTTCTGATTTTGTGTGTTTTCGCAATAAAATAGCTCGTCTTTAACAAACTTAGCCATAGCTAGTTGAAACTGTGCATAAATATCTTCATTTTTAGTCTAATTGCGTAGCTAATAAAGAAACTGTGTTTTCACAAGAAAATAGCTCGTCTTTAACGATTTTAGCCAGAGCTAGTTGAAACTATGCATAAATATCTTCATTTTTAGTCTAATTGCGTAGGTACTAAAGGAACATTGAACTTAGTTTTTCTTCTTATTTTGTGTGTTTTCGCAAGAAAATAGCTCGTCTTTAACAAACTTAGCCATAGCTAGTTGAAACTGTGCATAAATATCTTCATTTTTAGTCTAATTGCGTAGCTAATAAAGAAACTGTGTTTTCGCAAGAAAATAGCTCGTCTTTAACAATTTTAGCCATAGCTAGTTGAAACTGTGCATAAATATCTTCATTTTTAGTCTAATTGCGTAGGTACTAAAGGAACATTGAACTTTGTTTTTTCTTCTGATTTTGTGTGTTTTAGCAATAAAATAGCTCGTCGTTAACAAACTTAGCCATAGCTAGTTGAAGCTGTGCATAAATATCTTCATTTTTAGTCTAATTGCGTAGCTAATAAAGAAACTGTGTTTTCGCAAGAAAATAGCTCGTCTTTAACAATTTTAGCCATAGCTAGTTGAAACTGTGCATAAATATCTTCATTTTTAGTCTAATTGCGTAGGTACTAAAGGAACATTGAACTTTGTTTTTCTTCTGATTTTGTGTGTTTTCGCAAGAAAATAGCTCGTCTTTAACAAACTTAGCCATAGCTAGTTGAAACTGTGCATAAATATCTTCATTTTTAGTCTAATTGCGTAGCTAATAAAGAAACTGTGTTTTCGCAAGAAAATAGCTCGTCTTTAACAATTTTAGCCATAGCTAGTTGAAACTGTGCATAAATATCTTCATTTTTAGTCTAATTGCGTAGGTACTAAAGGAACATTGAACTTTGTTTTTCTTCTGATTTTGTGTGTTTTCGCAAGAAAATAGCTCGTCTTTAACAGACTTAGCCATAGCTAGTTGAAACTATGCATAAATATCTTCAATTTTAGTCTAATTCTGTAGATACTAAAGGAACATTGAACTAATTAAGAATAGTAGGCTAAACTCAGAATTGATATACAGCCAAATCGTATTCAAAATATTTTCTTGGAAAGAAATTTAAGTTTTTTATTAATTCTCGATATCTATGGATATTCATTGAGTTATATCATTAAGGAAGTTGCTAATTAAAGAATAGTAGGCTAAACTCAGAATTGATATACAGCCGAATCGTATTCAAAATATTTTCTTGGCAAGAATTTAAGTTTTGTATTATTTTGGATTTTAGCTCGTCTTTAACAAACTTAGCCATAGCTAGTTGAAACTTTACATAAATATCTTCATTTTTAGTCAATTGCGTAGGTACTAAAGGAACATTGAACTTTGATTTTTTCTGATTTTGTGTGTTTTCGCAATAAAATAGCTCGTCTTTAACAAACTTAGCCATAGCTAGTTGAAACTATGCATAAATATTTCATTTTTAGTCTAATTGCGTAGGCACTAAAGGAACATTGAACATTTTTTTCTGATTTTGTGTGTTTTCGCAAGAAAATAGCTCGTCTTTAACAAACTTAGCCATAGCTAGTTGAAAATGTGCATAAATATCTTCATTTTTAGTCTAATTGCGTAGGTACTAAAGGACATGAACTTTTTTGATTTTGTGTTTTCGCAAGAAAATAGCTCGTCTTTAGCAAACTTAGCCATAGCTAGTTGAAACTGTGCATAAATATCTTCATTTTTAGTCTAATTGCGTAGCTACTAAAGGAACATTGAACTTTGTTTTTTCTGATTTTGTGTGTTTTCGCAATAAAATAGCTCGTCTTTAACAAACTTAGCCATAGCTAGTTGAAACTATGCATAAATATCTCCATTTTTAGTCTAATTGCGTAGCTAATAAAGAAACTGTGGTTTTTCACAAGAAAATATCTCGTCTTTAACAATTTTAGCCATAGCTAGTTGAAACTGTGCATAAATATCTTCATTTTTAGTCTAATTGCGTAGGTACTAAAGGAATATTGAACTTATTTTTCTTCTGATTTTGTGTGTTTTCGCAATAAAATAGCTCGTCTTTAACAAACTTAGCCATAGCTAGTTGAAACTGTGCATAAATATCTTCATTTTTAGTCTAATTGCGTAGCTAATAAAGAAACTGTGTTTTCGCAAGAAAATAGCTCGTCTTTAACCATTTTAGCCATAGCTAGTTGAAACTGTGCATAAATATCTTCATTTTTAGTCTAATTGCGTAGGTACTAAAGGAACATTGAACATTTTTTTCTGATTTTGTGTGTTTTCGCAAGAAAATAGCTCGTCTTTAACAAACTTAGCCATAGCTAGTTGAAACTGTGCATAAATATCTTCATTTTTAGTCTAATTGCGTAGCTAATAAAGAAACTGTGTGTTTTCGCAAGAAAATAGCTCGTCTTTAACCTTTTTAGCCATAGCTAGTTGAAACTGTGCATAAATATCTTCATTTTTAGTCTAATTTCGTAGGTACTAAAGGAACATTGAACTTTGTTTTTCTTCTGATTTTGTGTGTTTTCGCAATAAAATAGCTCGTCTTTAACAAACTTAGCCATAGCTAGTTGAAACTGTGCATAAATATCTTCATTTTTAGTCTAATTGCGTAGCTAATAACATGAACTTTCTGATTTGTGTGTTTCGCAAGAAAATAGCTCGTCTTTAGCAAACTTAGCCATAGCTAGTTGAAACTGTGCATAAATATCTTCATTTTTAGTCTAATTGCGTAGGTACTAAAGGAACATTGAACTTGTTTTTCTGATTTTGTGTGTTTTCGCAAGAAAATAGCTTGTCTTTAGCAAACTTAGCCATAGCTAGTTGAAACTGTGCATAAATATCTTCATTTTTAGTCTAATTGCGTAGGTACTAAAGAACATGAAATTTTTTCTGATTTTGTGTTTTCGCAAGAAAATAGCTCGTCTTTAGCAATCTTAGCCATAGCTAGTTGAAACTGTGCATAACTATCTTTAGTTTTAGTCTAATTGCGTAGGTACTAAAGGAACATTGAACTTTGTTTTCTTCTGATTTTGTGTGTTTTCGCAAGAAAATAGCTCGTCTTTAACAGACTTAGCCATAGCTAGTTGAAACTATGCATAAATATCTTCATTTTTAGTCTAATTGCGTAGGTACTAAAGGAACATTGAACTAATTAAAATAGTAGGCTAAACTCAGAATTGATATACAGCCAAATCGTATTCAAAATATTTTCTTGAAAGAAATTTAAGTTTTGTATTAATTCTGGATATCTATGGATATTCATTGAGTTATATCATTAAGGAAGCTTCTAATTAAAGAATAGTAGGCTAAACTCAGAATTGATATACAGCCGAATCGTATTCAAATAATTTCTTGGCAAGAATTTAAGTTTTGTATTAATTTTGGATTTTAGCTCGTCTTTAACAAACTTAGGCATAGCTAGTTGAAACTTTACATAAATATCTTCATTTTTAGTTCAATTGCATAGGTACTAAAGGAACATTGAACATTTTTTCTGATTTTGTGTGTTTTCGCAAGAAAATAGCTCGTCTTTAACAAACTTAGCCATAGCTAGTTGAAACTATGCATAAATATCTTAATTTTTAGTCTAATTGCGTAGGTACTAAAGGAACATTGAACATTTTTTTCTGATTTTGTGTGTTTTCTCAAGAAAATAGCTCGTCTTTAACAAACTTAGCCATAGCTAGTTGAAACTGTGCATAAATATCTTCATTTTTAGTCTAATTGCGTAGCTAATAAAGAAACTGTGTGTTTTCGCAAGAAAATAGCTCGTCTTTAACAATTTTAGCCATAGCTAGTTGAAACTGTGCATAAATATCTTCATTTTTAGTCTAATTGCGTAGGTACTAAAGGAACATTGAACTTATTTTTCTTCTGATTTTGTGTGTTTTCGCAATAAAATAGCTCGTCTTTAACAAACTTAGCCATAGCTAGTTGAAACTTGCATAAATATCTTCATTTTTAGTCTAATTGCGTAGCTAATAGGAAGAAACTGTGTTTTTCGCAAGAAAATAGCTCGTCTTTAACAATTTAGCCATAGCTAGTTGAAACTGTGCATAAATATCTTCATTTTTAGTCTAATTGCGTAGGTACTAAAGGAACATTGAACTTTTTTTCTTCTGATTTTGTGTGTTTTCGCAATAAAATAGCTCGTCTTTAACAAACTTAGCCATAGCTAGTTGAAACTATGCATAAATATCTTCATTTTTAGTCTAATTGCTTAGCTACTAAAGGAACAATAGCAATGGGAAAGGGGTTATAATTCAGGGCAAAAGCTACAATCTACTTGATTTAATCTATGATATGGTTACAAATCGTAACGGACTATTATCATTTGACACTCATCAATACAACTTTCTAAATACATTAAACTTCCCCAAAAGCCTTATTAGCAATACGCAAATTCTAAAAAAATTAAATGAACATGCATCAACACCATTAATATATGAACATGAAGAAGAAGATTTTAAATCAATCTTCGAAAATACTAGCACGCCTATCGGAAACTTGGAAATGGTGCGGAGGAGGAGCAGCACACCACTGATAGCTAGACGAAAGCGAAAACATATCAAGTCAACGTTGCCATTACCCCCATCAGGCACTAGTATACAAAAGGGTAGCGGACGTTACACTACGTGTAGCATTTAACATTTTTTCTGATTTTGTGTGGTTTCGCAAGAAAATAGCTCGTCTTTAGCAAACTTAGCCATAGCTAATTGAAACTGTCTATAAATATCTTCATTTTTAGTTCAATTTTGTAGCTAATACAGAAACATTTAACATTTTTTCTGATTTTGTGTGGTTTCGCAAGAAAACAGCTCGTCTTTAGCAAACTTAGCCATACCTAATTGAAACTGTCTATAAATGTCTTCATTTTTAGTTCATTTGCGTAGGTAATAAGGAAACATTCAACATTTTTTTCAGATTTTGTGTGGTTTCGCAAGAAATAGCTCGTCTTTAGCAAACTTAGCCATAGCTAATTGAAACTGTCTATAAATATCTTCATTTTTAGTTCAATCGCGGAGCTAATAAAGTAACATTTGACATTTTTTTTCAGATTTTGTGTGGTTTCGCAAGAAAACAGCTTGTCTTTAAAAAACTTAGCCATAGCTAATTGAAACTGTCTATAGATATCTTCTTTTTTAGTTCAATTGCGTAGCTAATAAAGAAGCATTTAACATTTTTTCAGATTTTTTGTGGTTTCGCAAGGAAATAGACTCTATTTCAAACTGACAACACTGTTCAAACTCCACTTGTGTATTATACAGAACACATCAAAGAAGTAAAGCTATCCATTATTAAAATTCTTTTCTTGCCATCTACATCTCTCTAAGTGTCAACTTTTTAGTATACTATAACGTTAAACTCTATTTTAAATTGACAACACTGTTCAAACGCCACTTGTGTATTATACAGAACACATCGAAGAAGTAAAGCTAGGTCAAGTCATAAGACCATTTTATCATCGTTAACCATTTCCATAGATTGATATTGTTCCAAATTTATAATCAATAAGCTATGAGTTAACATGCTCTTCAGGGTTAGCTTAACAGCTAATCAGTTTAACCCTTTTTCTCCATCTTCATATGATCCAATCACTAATTACAATCATTCACGATCTAGGTATCAGAATGAATAAATTCTTTATCAACATCCTGTGGATATGTCATTATGAAAAATTGTAAGTAAGTAAGTAAGTAACAAACTCTTTCTTGAATTCACCTCTTGGATACACAATACAGAAATTTAATTCAGGAAATTATGAAAAAAAATTGAACAAATTCCTTATTAACATTCATTATCGATTGAAGTCACTTCCTAGACAGACAATACAGCAATTTCACGAAATCTAAGTATAAGAGTGATTAAATTCTATATCAACATCCATTTCTCGGATACATCTGAAAAATTTGACAAAATCTAAGTTTTAGAGTGAATAATTTCTTTTATCAACATCTTTTGTCAGATACATCGGATAAAATTGACAGAATCTAAGTGTCAGATTGAATAAATTTTTTTATCAACATCCTTTGTCAGATACATCAAATAAAATTGATAAAATCTAAAGTTCAGACTGTATAAATGCTTTAACAACTTCATTTATCGGATATGTCGGATAAAATTGACAAAATCTAAGTATCAGAGTGACTAAATTCTGTATCAACATCCTTTTCTCGGATACATTGGATAAAATTGACAAATTCTAAGTGTTAGAGTGAATAATTTTTTTTTATCAACATCCTTTGCCAGATACATCGAATAAAATTGATAAAATATAAGTGTCAGAGTGAACAAAATTTTTTTATCAACATCCTTTGTCAGATACATCGAATAAAAATTGACAAAATCTAAATATCAGAATGAATAAATGCTTTAACAACATCCTTTATCGGATATGTCGCATAAAATTCACAAAATCTAAGTATCAGAGTGACTAAATTCTACATCAACATCCTTTTCTCGGATACATTGGATAAAATTGACAAATTCTAAGTGTTAGAGTGAATAATTTTTTTTTATCAACATCCTTTGCCAGATACATCGAATAAAATTGACAAAATATAAGTATCAAAGTGAATAAATTCATTATCAACATCCTTTGTTGGATATGTCGGATAAAATTGAAAAATCTTTGTATCAGAGTGAATATTTTTTTTATCAACATCCTTTGCCAGATACATCGTATAAAATTGATAAAATATAAGTTTCAGAGTGAATAAATTTTTTTTTATCAACATACTTTGTCAGATACATTAAATTAAATTTACAAAATCTAAATGTCAGAATGAATAAATGCTTTAACAACATCCTTTATCGGATATGTCGGATAAAATTGACAAAATCTAAGTATCAGAGTGACTAAATTCTATATCAACATCCTTTTCTCGGATACATAGGATAAAATTGACAGAATCTAAGTGTCGGATTGAATATTTTTTTTCCAACATCCGTTGTCAGATACATCAAATAAAATTGAAAAAATCTAAATTTCAGAATGAATAAATTCAGTATCAGCATCCTGTGTCGGATATGTCGGATAAAATTGACAAAATCTAAGTATCAGAGTGAATAATTTTTTTTATCAACATCCGTTGCTAGATACATCGAATAAAATTGATGAAATATAAGTTTCAGAGTGAATAAATTTTTTTTATCAGCATCCTTTGTCAGATACATCAAATAAAATTGACAAAATCTAAATTTCAGAATGAATAAATTCATTATCAACATCCTTTGTCGGATATGTCGGATAAAATTGACAAAATCTAAGTATCAGAGTGAATTATTTTTTTTTATCAACATCCTTTGCCAGATACATCAAGTAAAATTGATAAAATATAAGTGTCAGAGTGAATAATTTTTCTTTTATCAACATTCTTTGACAGATACATCAAATAAAATTGACAAAATCTAAATTTTAGAATGAATAAATGCTTTAACAACATCCTTTATCGGATATGTCGAATAAAATTCACAAAATCTAAGTATCAGAGTGACTAAATTCTACATCAACATCCTTTTCTCGGATACATAGGATAAAATTGACAAATTCTAAGTGTTAGAGTGAATAATTTTTTTTTATCAACATCCATTGCCAGATACATCAGATAAAATTGACAAAATCTAAGTATCAGAGTGAATGAATTTATTAGCAACATCCTTTGTCGGATATGTCGGATAAAAATTGACAAAATCTAAATATCAGAATGAATAATTGCTTTAACAACATCCCTTATCGGATATGTCGGATAAAATTGACAAAATATAAGCATCAGAATGATTAAATTCCATATCAACATCATTTTCATCCCTTTCTCAGATACATGGGATACAATTGATAAAATCTAAGTATCAGAGTGAATAAATGCTTTAGCAATACCCCTTAAATGCATTATCAACATCACATGTCAGATACATGGGAAAAAATTGACAAAATCTAAGTACCAGAAAGAATAAATTCGTTTTCTAAGTTTTTATCGGATACATCAGATAACAGTCATAAAATCCAAGTTCTATTCATTTTGACTTCATGCATTGTTACGTTGACCTTAGGTTAGACCGGTTATAGATGGCAGTACACCCGCTCAGAAACACGGTCATAGTGAGAGAGCTATTCAAAAAGTTGAGTTAATTAAGGTTCACTTAGAGTGCCCAGACATTCATTGGAATAAGCAAACACCTGCCCAGACACACAGGCAAAAAGAGTGAGAGAGATAAAAACACGTACAAATACGTAGATTTAGACACAGAAACCGAGAAAGACATGGAGTGTACACCGCGACGGCGCATACATAGTGAGAGAGACATGCAAAGTCGACATAGCTTCATTTCATTTTTTAAGGTTGATTTAGACTAGGTTACGTGCGCGCACGTAACCTAGCCTATCTCTCTCACTCTTTTTGCCTGTGTGTCTGGGCGGGTGTTTGCTTATTCCAATGCATGTCTGGGCACTCTAAGTGAACCTAAATTAACTCAACTTTTTGAATATCTCTCTCACTATGACTGTGTGTCTGAGCAGGTGTACTGCCATCTATAATCGGTCTAACCAAAATTCAACGTAACGACGCATGAAGTCAAAATGAATAGAACTTGGATTTTATGTCTGTTATCTGATGTATCCGATAAAAACTTTGGAAACGAATTTTTTCTTTCTGGTACTTAGATTTTGTCAATTTTATCCGATGTATCTGATATGTGATGTTGATAATGCATTTAGAGGGTATTGATCAAGCATTTATTCTCTCTGATACTTAGATTTTGTCAATTTATCCCATGTATCTGAGAAAAGGATGAAAATGATGTTGGTATGGAATTTAATGACTCTGATACTTAGAATTTATCATTTTTATCCGACATATCCGACAAAGGGTGTTGATAATGAATTTATTCACTCTGACACTTAGATTTTGTCAATTTTATCCGATGTAACTGGCAAAGGATGTTGATAAAAAAAATATTCACTCTAACACTTAGAATTTGTCAATTTTAATCTATGTATCCGAGAAAAGGGTGTTGATATAGAATTTAATCATTCTGATACTTAGATTTTGTCAATTTTATCTGACATATCCGATAAAGGATGTTGTTAAAGCATTTATTCATTCTGATATTTAGATTTTGTCAATTTTTATTCGATGTATCTGACAAAGGATGTTGATAAAAAAAATTTTGTTCACTCTGACACTTATATTTTATCAATTTTATTCGATGTATCTGGCAAAGGATGTTGATAAAAAAATTTTTTCACTCTGATACTTAGATTTTGTCAATTTTATCCGACATATCCGACAAAGGATGTTGATAATGAATTTATTCACTCTGATACTTAGGTTTTGTCAATTTTATCCGATGTATCTGGCAAAGGATGTGATAAAAAAAATTATTCACTCTAACACTTAGAAATTGTCAATTTTATCCTATGTACTCGAGAAAAGGATGTTGATATAGAATTTAGTCACTCTGATATTTAGGTTTTGTCAATTTTATCCGACATATCCGATAAAGGATGTTGTTAAAGCATTTATTCATTCTGAAATTTGGATTTTGTCAATTTTATTTGATGTATCTGACAAAGGATGTTGATAAAAAAATTATTCATTCTGAAATTTATATTCTGTCAATTTTATTTGATGTATCTGACAAAGGATGTTGATAAAAAAAAATATTCTCTCTGATACATAGATTTCGTCATCTTTTTCCTATGTATCCGAGAAATGGATGTTGATATAGAATTTAATTACTATTATACTTAGATTTTGTGAAATTGCTGTATTGTCTGTCTAGGAAGCGACTTCAATCGATAATGAATGTTAATAAGGAATTTGTTCAATTTTTTCATAATTTACTAAATTAAATTTCTGTATTGTGTATCCAAGAGGTGAATTCAAGAAAGAGTTTGTGACTTACTTACTTACTTACTTAAAATTTTTTCATAATGACATAATGACATATCCAACAACGGATGTTGATAAAGAATTTATTCATTCTGATACCTAGATTTTGTCAATGTTATCCAATGTGTCTGACAATAAAATGCATGCAAATTCCTTTTCTTACATCTCCGATGTTTTAATAGACATTCTAAACGTTTGATATGCTGGCACACTCTAAAAATAATGAACACATATATTTGTGATGCATAATATATTTTTAATGAAATAATGCTATGTAGAATATTAATACAAAAATATATTATGATACATTATTAATATCAATGATCAACTTTGGACATTTTGAATCTGTTCCATAAAATAGTTCACCATGTTCTCTCTTGATATTGTAGCTATTGTCTCCTCTTAGTTCGTAATCAGTAGAATAATCATTATTCCATTTGAGTCATACACAACTTTTACTGGCGTTTCATCGACAGGCTCAATATGCTTTTCGTCTATGGTATTGTTTGGTTCATTGACTGTTTGATCAATAGCAGTAACGTTTGCTGGTGCTTTGTTTTTCATCGATTCATCTTTATATTGTATAGTGATATTTTCTGCCAATGCCCTTTTTATTTTTCTGGCAATTTCACTGTCTATTATCACATTATTTTTACACAGGTAACAGTTTCGGCACGTAGACAAAATATGGTTTATGATATTAGTAGAAGAGTAGGCCTTTCTTTTTTTGACCTTCCGTTGAATGCTAATACCCGAAAGCTGACGATCGGATGTATCAGTAGGTAATGTGTTACCTACAACAGTAGAAAGGAGTTGTCCTCTATCATCAACGATTATTTTTATGTTGGCATTCTCTTTGAGTGCAATCATCTCTGGAGATCTCAATCTCGCATATCCACCAACATAAGAGTTGAATTTTTTTGGTACTCCAAAGAAATTTAATTCCTTACTGTCATGACAATGCATGCATACATTTCCAATAGTGCTACCACTTGTACTTGTTTCACAGTTTAAATACTTCTCCTTGTCGGCATTCAATGCTACAATAACATTGTCATGTGAACAAACTTTATTAAAATGCTCCATCTTCACTTTTTTAAAGATATGACTTATGTGTTTATCGTTCAACTGCGTAAAAAATACTGATTTAATACGTGCAATAGACTAGGTAGTGTATATAACCGGACATAGAATACCAGTGGGAAAGCCACATCCTGTCTCTGAGCAAGCATAGAGTACAATTGTTAGAGCCGTAAGCATATTTTGTCATTTTAAGATACGTACAAAAAATAAGTAAATAAAAAAATAAATAAAGTTGAATAATTTCGAAGTTTAAAAAAAATAGTTTGTCTTTTATGAAAAAAATATTGAATTAGAACCATCAGTCCTCATCATTAGGAGTATCCGAAAATAGACTTAAGTTTCCCATTTGAACCAGATAATTGTATTTTCCATAATTTTCTTACAAAAATCTAGAGTTTACGGTCAAAAACCCTTATTAGCTCAGATTTTACGGAAATAGTTTATTTTTTTTTTATCCAAAACTGGACGCAAATTTCACATTTGAATCAGAGAATTCTATTTTCCACAACTTTCTTGCAAAAAACTAGAGTTTACGGACAAAAACCCTTATTAGCTCAGATTTTTCGGAAACAGTTTTTTTTTCGATCCAAAACTGGACTTAAGTTTCATATTTGAACCAGATAATTTTATTTTCCATAATTTTCTTACAAAAAAACTAGAGTTTACGGTCAAAAACCCTTATTAGCTCAGATTTTTCGGAAATAGTTTATTTTTTTATCCAAAACTGGACTTAAATTTCACATTTGAACCAGAGAATTGAATTTCCAAAAATTTTCTTACAAAGAACTAAAGTTTACGGACAAAAACCTTTATTAGCTCATATTTTAAGGAAACACAAAAACTAGAGTTTACGGCCAAAAACCTTTATTAGTTCAGATTCTACGGAAACAGATTATTTTTCGATCCAAAACTGGACTTAAGTTTCACCTATGAGCCAACGAATTGTATTTTCCATAATTTTCTTAAAAAAAATTAGAGTGTACGGTTAAAAACCCTTATTAGCTGAGATTTTACGGAAATAGTTTATAAATTCGATCAAAACTGGACTTAAGTTTCACATTTGAACCAGAGAATTGTATTTTCCATAATTTTCTTACAAAAAACTAGAGTTTACGGTCAATAAATATCTTCATTTTTAGTTGAATTGCGTAGGTAATAAGGAAACATTTATCATATTTCAAACTTTGTGTTGTTTCACAAGAAAATAGCTCGTCTTTAGCAAACATAGCCATAGCTAATTGAAACTGTCTATAAATATCTTCATTTTTAGTTCAATTGCGTAGCTAATAAGGAAACATTTGACATTTTTTCAGATTTTGTGTGGTTTCGCAAGAAAACAGCTTGTCTTTAAAAAACTTAGCCATAGGTAATTGAAAGTGTCTATAAATATCTTCATTTTTAGTTCAATTGCGTAGCTAATAAGGAAACATTTAACATTTTTTCAGATTTTGTGTTGTTTCACAAGAAAATAGCTCGTCTTTAGCAAACATAGCCATAGCTAATTGAAACTGTCTATAAATATCTTCATTTTTAGTTCAATTGCGTAGCTAATAAGGAAACATTTAACATTTTTTCAGATTTTGTGTGGTTTCGCAAGAAAACAGCTTGTCTTTAAAAAACTTAGCCATAGGTAATTGAAAGTGTCTATGAATATCTTCATTTTTAGTTCAGTTGTGTAGCCAATAAAGAAGCATTTAAATTTTTTCAGATTTTGTGTGGTTTAGCAAGGAAATAGACTCTATTTTAAACTGACAACACTGTTCAAACGCCTTTTGTGTATTATACAGAACACATCGAAGAAGTAAAGCATTATTAAAATTTTTTCTTGCCATCTACATCTCTCTTAGTATCAACTTTTTAGTATACTATAACTTTAAACTCTATATTAAATTGACAACACTGTTCGAACGCCACTTGTGTATTATACAGAACACATCGAAGAAGTAAAGCTATCCATTATTAAAATTCTTTTCTTGCCATCTATATCGCTCTTAGTATCAACTTTTTATTATACTTTAACGTTAAACTCTATTTTAAATTGTCAACACTGTTCAAACGCCACTTGTGTATTATACAGAACACATAGAAGAAGTAAAGCTAGGTCAAGTCATAAGACCATTTTATCATCGTTAACCATTTCCATAGATTGATATTGTTCCAAATTTATAATAGATAAGCTACGAGTTAACATGCTCTTCGAGGTTACCTGAACTGCTAATTGGTTTAACCCTTTTTTCACCACCTTCATACGATCCAATTCGCTAATGCTATCTAGCTCTGTTTTTTCCCTATTATTCAAATAAGATCGTTCGTGCAGTCCAATTCGCGAATCCCTTATCCCTTTTTTTCTCCACCTTCATACGATCCAACTCAAAAATGCTGTCTAGCTCCGTTTTTTTCCTATTATTCAACTAATATCGTTCGTTGCAGTCCAATTCGTGAATCCCTTATCCCTTTTTTTTCTCCACCTTCATACGATCCAATTCACAAATGCTATCTAACGACACATTCCTAACAGTCTTGACTAAAGGCAATTGTCCAAAAAATAAGAAACTAGTCTGATAATACATACTTCAAAGAAATCGAACAGTGGATAATGCATGGGTGATAGACAGCTCTTCCTACAAAATCATTCCTAAATACGCAATTTGATAATTTCTAGTTTTTGATTTAAAAAAAAATAATACACGTTATGATGAAAGTACTTCAAAACCCCGTCTGGTTGCGTTATACAATCTCAATTATACCTTCAAAACGTGTTTGTTCACTTTATTGGTATATAATATAAAGGATTGGTCGCTTTTTGCAATGTGCACGTCAAACTGCACTGCCTCAGGCGTAGGTTTTTCTTGTAGGTTTATAATCTTATACACCCTTACTACTGACGATTATGCCCTTTAGGTAGGTGCAATCCCAAAATCAAAAGTTTAAAACGTGTTTTTTTACTTGTATAATGTAGCTCCTATGTAATATTTATTAAAAAACTTTTTCCACAAAATCAAGTTTTTCAAAAGGTAAAGAACTCCATTAAACCAAAAATGAACAAAAATAGAATAAAATAATCTACCAAATATACAACTCCACAAATTAGCATCAATAAATAAATGAAACCTTAAGGGAACAGAAGTCACAATAAATAACCGAGGCAAACTCAGAAGGAGCAGAAATTGTCATGAGTAGGGTTCAAAACCCCTATGCTTTCTAAAAGCCAGCATATAATTTGCACTTTACTGAAAAAATTCAAGTGAATGTGCATTGTCAGTTTAATATACACGTGGTGATATTTATTCCTTAATATCTTAATTAATTTCTAATTTCTTAAAGCTAAAAAAGTGAAAAAATTCAAGAGAATTTTTTCAGTAAAGTGCAAATTATATTCTGCCTATTAGAAACCAAAGGGATTTTAAACCCTACTCATGTTAATTTCTGCTCGTTCTGAGTTTGACTCGGTTATTTATTGTAATTTCTGTTTTTTGGGTTTCATTTATTTATTGATGCTGATTAGTGGTAGTTGTATACTTGGTAGATTATTTTGATTCTATTTTTGTTCATTTTTGGTTGAATGGAGTTCTTTCGTTTTTGTTCAAAAACTTGTTTAGCTGAAAAAGTTTCTTTGTAAAATTAATTTCTGTTCGTTTTATATTGACATAATCTTATTCGGGAAAAAACAAAATAATAGTTCAAATCTATCTGGCTTTTCTTTAGGAATTTATAGTTTGGCATACTATTTGTATGCTTGAGATACTTTTTCTGCAATCTTTCACAACATAAATTCTTTTGAAAGTCATGGCACAAATAGTTGTGTTTAAATTTGTCATATACATCCTCTCGTTGAACTGATTAATAAAACTTAATACCATTCCCCAAAAATTATATCTATGCTCTTTCACAGCCTGGATAGAGTTACACTTTTTTGATCTATTAAAACTTTAAGAGTAGAAGTAACAATAGAGGTAGACCCGAAAGTTTGAGCTTAATACCCTCAATCGTTCTTGGTATAATAATAATCTGTATTTATAGGCCAATTAAAGCCATATACAGAAAAGACAAATACTAAAGAAAAATTATACTCCATTTGACGTCCTTCCCATCAATGCAAAATTTCCTTCTGCCACAATATAACGGAGAGTCCTATACCTCATTAACACACAAAGCCGCCTATCTTCCCCAACCTGGATAATTGATCCCCTTAAATGAGAGAGTTGCTTACACCGAAGGAGGAGATGGCCCAACCCATAATTATTTCCCCCAAATCTCAAGCAACTACACCCGGCCTCCAGACCTTTTCTCATTTTCCTTACAACCTTACCATAAATTGGAAGGCAATTTGCTCGAATCTGAATCCAAATCCTCAGATAATTATTGGGCAATTCCAGCTTGAAATAAAACTCCTGACCAAAATTCTCTTTTACTTCTATATACAAAGTAAGACTCCGTGATTTGTCCGCAGCTGATTGCCATAGTTGCACTTCTTGGTCTTCAAGTCTTGCACTAAATTCCTTGAAGAACTTTTCATGACCTTCTGGCCCTTTCCCCTTCTCCGACGAACTTGAAAATCCATTCTCATCTAATATCCTTTTGAGTTGTGCTACCCATGACGTTTTGTTACACTGACGGAGAAGATCTTCATATGCTGCTCGGGCAAGTCCAGTCAGGGGAAGTTCTAGGAGTCTTAACCAAAATTTGATGATTTGGGTATATCTTTTCAAGTTCAGGTTAAATATACCAAGATCACCTTTTAATACTAACGTATGTGTTGTATTGTGTAAACCAAAAACTCGTGTATAATTTTTAATTTGAAAGGTTTCTAGCGGCTGATACCCCCATACTTCTGATCCGTAATGTAGGATAGGTATAATTTTAATATTAAATACATGTTTGTGAAGGTCTAGTTCACTTATTTCTGATGTTAGTGTGCTTCTGTATATACCAAATAATGCATTTCTTCCTTTCTGTGCCATTGTTGTAATATGACTCGTCCATTTTCGATTTGACATAGGATGAAACCTAAGTATTTGGCCTTTTCCACCACTTCAAGAATTTTTCCATTCAATAAAAATTGTGGTGCTGATTCCAAAGGTTTTTTGCTAAAAATCATGACTTGGGATTTCGTTACATTTGTCTCTAGTTTCTTCTCTTGCAAATATTTTTCAAGGAGATTCAAGAGAGCCTGTAAGTCATTCTTTGTCTTTGCCAGTAATATAATGTCCTCTGCAAACAGTTGCATTGACATATTTGGATTTCCCAGTTGGAGAGTAGGTGCCCATCTTTGCCGGAAATAAAGAACAATATCATTAATAAACATAGCAAATAATTTTGGCGAAAGTATACTTCCTTGGCGCACGCCCTTTTTCGAGAAAAATGGCAGAGAAATTCCCTTCTTAACAACTTTCACAAAACTTTTATTCGATGAATACATAGATATTAGAATTTGGATAAAAAGGATTGGTAGGCCTAGATTTAATAAAACATTACACAATAAAACACGATCTACGCTATCAAATGCTGATTTCAAATCAATTAGAGCCACATATAAGTTTCCTTTATCTTTACAATGCTTTTCTACAAGAGCATTAATAACAAAAACTCTTATCAGCTGTAGAATAACCTGGTCTGAACCCACCTTGTTCTTCTTGATAGATTTGTTTCTCTTCTATCCACATTCCCAGCCTTTTATCTATAATTTTTTCTAGGACTTTTCCAACACTGTTTAGGAGGCTTATTGGTCTATAGTTATTATGTGTAGCAGGATTACCTTTCTTATAAAGTAGGAAAATAAGCGAGGTTTTCCAGGTCATTGGCCACTTTCTCTTTGAAATTATTAGGTTAAATAATGAGGCCAAATAAGGTAAGAGAACAGTTCTAAATGCTTTGAAGATCTTCACAGGAATTCTATCGGGCCCTGGAGCTGAATCCCCTCGTATTTTGCTAAGTGAATCTTCGATTTCTTTCCGGGGTGATTGGGTCACATAACACGTAATCTTTCTGGTTCAGAAGGAATGATGTTTCTTCACGGTTATCTAGACCTAATGCCTCCTGTAGGTGTATGTTGCTATCCTGGGTATCTTCTTGTAGTAGTTTGAAGTAATCGGGCCAAGTTTCGGGGACGGGCACCTCTGACTGTAGGTCTTTTAGCCTATTTCTTTTTAACATTTCCCAGAACTCCCTACAGTTATTTTCTTTAAAGCACTTTAAAAGAGTGGCCTTTTCTTTTCTTTTATAATTTTCCTTTTTCCTTTTTATTAATTTTTTATGCTCTTTACGTGCTAAACGGTATCTTCTTAGTGTCTTGATTTTCGATTCATCATCCGGTGCATTCTTTACATTGTGTAACATTTTATCCAAATTAACGCTACTGAATTTACATTCTTCGTCATAAAAACTTTCATTCTTTTTCTCGGCTGATTTTACTGATGCCAGTGATTCTCTTAAAATTTGTGAAAACCTATTCGCTACTGTTTCTGGGTCAGCAGTCGGCGCCTCGGCCTCATACTTCAGATGGTCTATTTCTTTAGCTATGGGATCATTAATTAATTTCTCATGGACCAGTACCCATTGTTTATGTGACCGATTGCAATTTATTCTAGGAGGTAAAATTGCTAGCTCCTTTTTCCTCTTTTCTTATTCGCATACCTCTCCTCGTTACTCCTCTCAACCGAACAATATTTCCTTCTAAAAATAATATACTCTACTTTAACTGGAAAGTGGTCTAATCCAGTTCGATGTATCAATTTCACATTTAGGGATTCAATTTCGAGCCCAATGTCAACCAATATGTAATAAATCATACTAAAGCAAGGTCCAGAAACACAAGTTTACTAACCTAAGCTACCATCCTCACCAAATCTCCCATTACCAATTGCCAACCCAGAACCTCCACACAGTGCAAGCAGTTTCCTCTCCCATGAGTTAACTCTCCTTTTTTGATCTTGGCTCTTTCGTGGTATAATATACATTGAAGGAATAATCCCTGCTACAGGTTGGTCCTCATCATCTGAAACAAAATTCATATTCAATTCTGATTGTTCAGTAGTGTAAGCGTTTAAATCACCTATTAATAACACTGAATTTCCTTTATACTGCGATCTAATAAGAATCATTTCATCCTCTTGTACTGTCCAAGTATCCTCTTCACAATATGAACTATTCTCTGGTGAAATAAAAAACACACCCCAATATAAACGACTTCCCCAAAAATTCAAACGTAACCATATCAAATTCTCAGACTTGCTTGGCAAACGACTTAAACTGGAAAATTCTGTTGCTTAACTAGCACTATTATTCCTCCATAGTTCCTGGAATTCCTTCATGTCCTTCTATCTACACGAAAAACAACATAACCAAACACTGATATTTCCTCTTCTGGCAATAACCATATTTCAACTAAGCAAGTTATTTGTGAATCCAAAAATGAACTATTTAAACACACATCTCTTTTACTACTTAGACCCTGTACATTCCACGTAATAGCTGATAGTTTTTGTTTGTGGCTGTTTCCCTATCCTATGACAAATGGTGGTCGCTCTGCTAGAGTTTTGGCAGATTTTAGGGCTATGGCTTTTTTGTTTCTTTTCCGGTTTTGGTCCTTTATTTGGTCTCATATTTTTTTGATCCTGGTTACGATCGTTTCTTGGACTTATAATCATATCCAGGTCCCTTTTTCCTTTCGGCCCATTACTTTTTGCGTGGTTTCCACTAGTAATTAGGGTCTAGCACCACAGCCGGCTTTTCTATGATCGTTGTATCTGAATCGCTGTTTGAGTTGCTGTCCATTTCAGGATCTGAATCGCTATCGCTTGAGGGGATTTGCATATAAGACCTTCTCGGGATACGGTTTTTTGTGTTACTATCTTTATTATTAGTTTGTTTCTCCATAGTCAGTTCTGCCATTTCCAGCACTGTTTTTCTCTTGAAGTCATAAACAAACATCTCATTGTCTATACATAATCTAGTTCCGCGTAACTTCACAATTCTCTTTTTGCTTATAGCTTGGGATAATAAAGGTCTTAGGGCCGTACGAGCCTCGTGTTCTTCTGGCGTATAATCTGGCTCTATCGATATCCCCTTTTGCTTGAAAAGGTTTGCATTTCTCAACAAAATGTGTCGTGTAACTTTGGAATTGAACTTTATTAAAATAGGGCGTGGGTTTTGTCGTCCCCTTAAACGAATAGGATCCCTGAATTCCCACTTTGACACTTTTAAGCTTGGCACAGTATCACTGATTAGCGCAATTATATCATCTAACAGGGTTGTATTCGACATAAGGGGCCCGGGAAAATTATAAAACATCAAATTTTTCTGTTTCATTTCTTTCTCAAGCTGCATATTTCTCTGACGGGACGCTTCCAGCTCTGCTCAAATGGTTGTCAATTCTCGAGCTGCCTCCGTTTGCTTAAAAGAAACTCTTTCATTTTAGCTTCAATACTTGTTAGGCTTAGTTTAACGTCATCGATACTCTTCGACAGGCTAGGGATTTCGAAAACTGCCTGTTTATCTCTTCAAGCGCAGATGCTATACTCTGTCCTTCCATCCTTTTTCTATTATAAAATGGAAAATTGTCAGCTTAACTTTCTATAAAACCTGAAACGAGGACTTACTCGCAAGAGGGGCTACTTCGTAAACTTGTGCGGCCCCCAGTTTCAAACAGAACAGGTGGTAGATTAATATTGGTCAATCTTCTTCTGAATCCAATGTTAAATCATATACCACAATTAAAAGGTTTATAAATCTTGTCAAACAGGTTAATAACTCTTTTAAGCAGAGTTTCACTATAGATTTTATTTCATCTCCGCACTGAATGAATGCCAAATCGCAACTCAGATGTCTTATTTGCGTAGGTATTAAGGTGAAATGTTCACAATATCTTGGGAACAGTTTCGTATGTGAAATAAAAACTTGCAACGCTTGTTGTGGGGGATGTTGAGCTAACCAAAAGACAATATTTGCATCATAATACTACTACTTCTATTCCTACAACTACTGCTACTATTATAATTACTGCTGCTACTACTACTGCTACTAAAACTAAGACTACTACTATTAACTGTACTCCTACTGCTACTGCTGTAACTACTGGTGCTAATGCTACTACCAATAAACCTAAGGGTATCAAGGTGAAAATTTTGGGCAATATTGTAACTATTGAAATAAATCGAGACACGCTATGCCCATATAGGTTGTCCAGAGAACGTATCAGCAATGATTCAGGACCGGTTGATGGTATTAATTTAAAAAATTTCATCGTGTGTTGAGGGATATGTTGAAAAAAAAACTGTGCTATTTGCATACTGCTACTACAACTATTGCTACGCATAATTATTGAACTTTTAACAATGCTGAAAAAATTTATGTCTCATAACTTATTTCTATTTTAAAATCAAATGAGACACATCTGAAGTTAATACGACCACCCATTACTTAAGAAATTTATATACCCCCAGGGCATAACTTCAAGCCATTGCCCCAGGGCTCTTGGGAGTTGTGCCAACCCTGGAGGTGTTGTTATATGTTATTTGGACTATTTTAAACAAAACTGACATTGCACAATTTCAATCAGATACATTTGGTGAAAAGAGGGGGGAGGGTACTTTCCCCCTCACTATTGAATCTTAAAAGGAAACTAGAACTTCCAATTTCAACCAAATGAGCCACCTCAAAAATTCATACAACGATCTTTTGCATAAGAACCTTAAATGCCCAAAGGACATAACATACAACCCTCGCCCTCAGGCTCTGGAGGTTTGTATCAAACTCATAAGCCCTGTTATCTGATATTTGTACTATTTTGAATGAAAGGACTGTCTTAAAATATCTATTGGATAGATCTCGGGAAAAAAAGACGTTTTCGTGTGTGTATGTGGGGGGGGGGGGGGTGGAGTTGCTGCGTTTTGATCACTTTGATTCTTAAAAAGGGCACTAGAATTTCTGTTTAAGAATCTGATGATTCCCCTCCAAAGCGTATGTGACTGCCCTTTCTATAAAAACCTTCTATGTCCCCAGGGCATAACTTACAACCCTTTCCCTGAGAGATGTAAGTAGGGTAAGAGGTTCCATTTTAGGGCCTTTATGTTCCTTCCTGTGTTATTTGTTGCCTTTACGTTCCCTGGCACCTTTCCATGTTTGATTACCAGACTGATTATTGCTATTGTTGTCAATTGAATATGGAATTATACAAAACCTAGCAGACAGGTTTCTGGGCCAACAGACAGGTTTCTGGGCCAACCAGACAGGTTTCTGGGCCAACCAGACAGGTTTCTGGGCCAACTCTAAGTTTCTGGGCCTTTACGTTCCATGGCACCTTTCCATGGCAGATTACCAGACTAGTTATTTGGCAGTGTATAATGTGGTCAAGCATGTTTTGAGAGTTTGGTCGTAATAATATAATTTAAAGCAAACAGGTTTTTTTCTGTTTTTGTTGTCAATTGCACAATGAATGTACGTCATGAGATCACGTGTACATTCTTAAAAAAAACTGTTATGATATAAAGTAGTCGAACATGTTTTGGGAGCACGCACGAAATTATGTAACTCAACATCCGTTTTTTATTCGTCCTTGAAAAACTGTATAAAATGTTCATGCACTACAATTCAATTTTCATTATGTATTAGCATATTGAGCATAGTACACTGCATATTATTAACTTTGAAAACAATGGATTCGTCAATTGTCAATGTGAGTACAGCTTATTAAATTTTTTAATTTATTTCCAGATAGAAAAGCATTTACCAGTAAATTCAAATTTCAGGGGGACTTAGCCCCCTCCCCTCCAACAATACAAATGTATCAATGTATCAATTCTAACACGGTTTTTCTTTACTTGGTACCCGTTAAAAACGAAATTTTTGTGTTAAATAAGTAATTCTTGTATCTTTTAAAAGAGCTTTACGGAGTTTGAGAGAGACTCTGTTCCCTGATTCCGTGTGGTTAGAGGAGGATTCTTTGTGCAGACTAATTTTCTCTTCTGTAAAAAAAAAGCTTTATAGTTTAGTTTTTTACGGAAATGGCATATTTTCGTTCCAAAGCTTGGCTTTTTCATAACCAAAGGTTCACATCTGACCCCAGCGAAATGTATTTTCTATAATTTTCTCACAAAAACTAGTGTTTACGGTCAAAAAAGCTTTATAGTTTAGTTTTTACAGAAATGGC